>PCDI01000001.1:5822439-6062546 GCA_002778195.1 Raffaelea ambrosiae | reverse complement strand
GCCAGAGAGCCAGAGAGCCAGAGAGCCAGAGAGCCAGAGAGCCAGAGAGCCAGAGAGCCAGAGAGCCAGAGAGCCAGAGAGCCAGAGAGCCAGAGCCAGAGAGCCAGAGAGCCACGGCCAGAGAGCTGACAAGACTGGACCACGCCCAAGTGGCCAGAGGACTGCAAATTGAACGGAGGTGCCGTGAACCTTGCGGCGCTTCCCACCTGAAACCAGGTACCTGCCACGCCGCTGTCAGCACCGCCCAGAGCAAAGTACCCTTCCCAAATGTGGTTAGACACAGTAGATTTGGAAACGCGCCAGAAAAAATAAGGTGGCACCCCTTTCTCTCTTTCGTCTAGCATCACATCGGTTCTTCTTTGGCCTGGACGACCTTTTCTTTTCGGCGCCCTCCAGTTTTATTTCTGGCAGGGTCAAGTCGAAAAAGGTTAAGTCCATTTTCCTCCTTGAATCTGCTTCGCTCTCCAATATCCTTCTCCTCCCCTTCCTCTCCTCATCCTTGTCGCCATCACACGCCCAGTATCGCTCGTTTCTTTTCTTAAATCTACCAGCCCATCTTCCTTCGCTTTTTTACCAACCTCCTATTACCAGACATTCGCTATTTCATTTGTCTCTTGTTTCCCCCTTTTTTCGTTCTCTTCTGTCTCTGACGACGGTCGACACCCTATCTGATCACGCACCCGCCAACCTCCTTTTTCTTACGATTCTCGCCAACTCCGTTTTCTTCGTCCGTCCTTTTGGCCTTCGTTCTTCGGGACACTTCCATTCATTCCCCCCCCTATTATACACTTTTTTGTCTTCCCCGCGGCTTCTAACGTGTTTCCTGGCATTCATTGTTTACTTTCCCTTCCCCATTCTCTCACCACAGTAAATACACCATTATTTTTATTCTCCTAACGGTTTTATTCTTGGGAGGCTGCGCTGCTATTTTTTGTTGTGTTTGCTTTGTTGTTTTGGATCGACAACTTTATATTCTTCCACTCTTTATTGTTTGCCCTATTTTTGGTCTTTGCATCCCGGATCTTCTAGCCATCGTGAGACACTTTCCCCTCCCACCAGGGGCTGGCCCATCGATCTCGTGGCTGCCCGTCCCCCCCCCCCCCCCAGACAACCTTGGATCCAGGGTTTCTGACTGGATTCTTGGGATTTCCTTTCCAGCATTCTCTGTCTCAGGCTCTCAGCCACCTCCGTCCGCGTGTGGTATCCCCTGCCATCCCGTCAATTCTGCGTACAGAGGCAGCCCTATGCGACCTTAACGATACGGTACGACCGGGTTCTGCGACACCTTCCTGCATTTGCATCATCAAACACGGAGCACGGCTTCCTGTGTTGCTTCCTGATTTCTCAACTACCCCTCAGCTACGCATCGATACACCTGTTCAGTGGTGTATTATTTCGGCCTTCTCTCTCTGTTTCGACCTGTAACCGGATACCCCAGATCACCTATCGCCTCGACACGCATTCGAGTGACCGCCGCCGGACACCCCCAAATACCAAAGACGTCGCCCCCAATCTCCGTTGTCCCTCGACAGACAGGCAGACCGACCTTTCCGGCAGCAATGCAATTATGATGATGGTCTACGAGCAAGCCGTTGTTGACACCACCATGCCCAGTCCGGGCTCGCCGCCGGGCCTGACTGCTTCCAAGTCATCCAAGTCGTCATCATTCCACTCCATCAGCTCCGACGACAACAGCGTCCTTTCCGATGTCAACCACTTCGAGGACATTGGCCTGGATGACGATACCCTCCCTCCCCACGACCGCGACACCGAGGTCAAGTCGTACCCCAAGCGCTTCTCGCCACCTTATCCTACCGACATCCGTACCACCACACTCCACTACAATAATACACCACGCGCGCCAACAAGAGAACTTGCCCGGACGCGTTCACGAGACGTTCTCGCCAAGACCCGCCCTGCCTTTCCCAGCCTGCAGACACAAGTCCGTAATGCCAATGTTCGAAGCACTAGCACCAGTGCTCTGGTTCCGGAGCCCTACCACATGAAGTCGAAGCAAACAAGTCCCTTCCCAAGCCGGTCAACCTCGCTGTCTTTCCGTCCGCGCACTCCTAGTCCCACCAGTCCGAGCCCCAACTTCCCCCTTAGCATGAAGAGCCCAGCTATGCCAGTAGTTTTGCCAAGACGAGGCAGCTGGCAATCCACCTCCAGCCGGAAGTCTGCCATGCAGCTCGAGTTGGAGTGCGACGAAGACGAGGGCGACGACATCCCTGACGGTCTCATCCTGGACAATGTGCCCATCTCGCCGAGACCCGTGTCCGAGCGCTCGCAACCAATTAGTCCCGCGAGCTCCAAGGCAAACTCACCGGACCGGACGCCAAAGGAAAAGCCTCGCAGCGTTGGGAACGGCACACCTCCCGTGGCTGCGGCCCAGGGCTCGCTTCGCTCGCCCACATGGAAGTCGGATGGTTTGAAGTCGCCCACGGAGGTGCCCAGCAGCCCTGTCAAGCTGCGTGCGAAGAGCTGGACAGCTGCCTTGTCTGACCTGAATTCGGAAGCCAAGGATTTGACTGCCAAGTTGGAGGAACACGCGGACGAAGTCCAACACCGGCTACAGCGGTCGAGCACGGGATCCATGCCTGCAAGACGTGTCGTCACCGATCCCATGGACAATAAGCCCCGTCACAAGTCTGCTCTCCCCGAACTGCCTCCACTTCGCCGTACGAACATCATGATCGACCCTCTTCCGGTCTCCAAGGAGAAAGAGGCCGTTCTGTCGCGCACGCGGCCTTCATGGCTACCACCCAAGGACCCTGCTGAGGAGAAGCGACACCTGAAGGAGTACAGGAAGATGATGGCTCACAGTGCTGAGGCTGAGCGCCGTCGGGAAATCGAAAAGCGCGCCCGCTCCGAAAACCGCGATACTGCAGTCTCGACCACTATGCAGATCTGGGAACACGACATCCTGCCACGTTGGACCGACGCCGTTCGAGAGCGAAGAACGCGGGATCTCTGGTGGCGCGGAATTGCACCCAGAAGCCGCGGTGCCGTCTGGGCAAGAGCCATCGGCAACGAATTGGGTCTCACTGAAGCTTCTTTCCATGCTGCCCTCGAAAGGGCCCAGCAGACAGAAGCTCGCGTGAAGGCGCAGACCGGATCCACGGAAGACATCGTACAAGTCTCCAATTTCACCGCAATCCGCAAAGATGTGGAGGAGCACACCTGGAAAGACCTGAAGATTTTTCAGGCTGGCGCTCCCCTGCACCAAGGCCTAATGGATGTTTTGATGGCATACTGCATGTACCGCAGCGATATCGGATACGTCACTGGCTGCAACGTGAGTTTTCTCCTTGATTCATTAACTCCATTATGTCTTTCCTACGAGCATACCACAGATGACATTCATCAAGCTAACCGATCCGTATAAACAGACCATCGCAGCATTGCTCCTCCTGAACCTCCCTGGCCCCGCTTCCGCCTTTGTGGCGCTGGCTAATCTCCTGAACCGGCCTCTACCGCTCAGCTACTACGCCTCCGATCTGGGCGCAAAAGCTTCCGCATACAACCTCCTCCTCCAGACCTTGTCGCAAAAGGCGCCCGCATTGTACTACCACATCACCAGCTTCCCGGATCACGATCCGGACTACTACCTCAACTCTCTTTTCACGTCTCTCTTTACCAGCCACCTCGCTTTGGACCAGGCAGCTCGCCTGTGGGATGTCTATGTCTTCGAAGGTGATGCTATCCTGGTACACGCGGCCATCGCCTTCCTCACGGAGCGGGAGATGACACTACTGGGTGCTAAGAACCTAGAAGAGGTGCATGGTATTGTCAGCTGCGGCAACGATGGCTCGAAGAAACAGAAAGTAGTCGCTCAACTCGGCGAAGAAGACCGTTGGATGAAAGCTGTCAGAGCGGCCGGCAAGGCCTAATTACACGGCATCACGGAGTACAAACAGACACTCCGTTGGCGGGAGACTGTGGGAACTCTCTCGCCGATAATTTTTTCTGCCCAAACCCATACCTTTTACATTTATTGATTACTGTTTATACTTAATTTTATAGCATTGGTACGCCAGTCGAACCGCACGCTTATGCTGGGGTAGAAAGTCTTCATCTTCTTTTCTCTCGGGATCATCCTGTCTTTGCGGGAGTCCCCCCCAATGTACACATTTCTCGCCACATTTCTCTTCTTTCTTCATTTTACCATTGTTTTTCAATATTTTTTTCCTCCGATTTTTCGATTACACATCAGGGGATGGGTGCCTCTTTGGATAAGGGTCATTGGAATACTCTTTTTGGTGGAGAACATAGAGGATCTGGAAAGCGCATATAAAGACGAGGGAACCTCACAACCCCAATGATGGGGTCTATGACAAACGATTTTGTATTTCTTCCCAAGCCGAAACTGAAAATGTACAGCATTTTGGCCGCAAGTGACAATAGACTGTGCATGGTGCATTTTGTGTGAACTGTGCTTCGATCGTGGCGCGGAGCACTTGGGAAGCAACAGGGACAACATTGCGCGGTAACTATTGGCTACTAAGTTTCAACTGGCCGGCAGAAGTCTGTTTCGCAACGACTGGCAAGTGCCGAGCGGTCCTAACGAGTATTTAGGATTGCTGTATTAAACTTCAACAACAACCCGAAAACAGCATATGAAGGTGGAGAGGAACAGCCGAGAAAACGGTACGATTGATTCCATTTTTATTGATTTCAATCAAAAAGCCTCTATGAGGACACGAGGTCGGATTAATTATGCCGAAGCAACACTGGGCAGTGCCTGGTAACCTATATGTTCTGTTGTGTTTTTCCCTGTCTGTTGTTCGGGTCGCTGTCAAATTTCTCTCCCTGAAACTCTCGAAAGCTCTCTGATTAGCCACATACTCTTCTCGATATGTGGGCGATATACGTACACTCTGTTGCCCAGATCACTACCGTCCACCGGCAAACAATAGGGAGCAAGGTTCATTGATTATGCAAAGACGGGTGTAGACACCGAACAAAGCTTTATAAGTACGCAAAGGTGGCTAAGTTTGTGGATTCAGAGACGCTTTCTTTTGGGATTTATTTCATCGTGAAACCTTGGGCTGCGTGTCTGAACTGTTGTTTGCTTCTGTTATTTCTTTCATCTTTCATAAGTCAAGAATAAGTCAAGAACCAGCCCCCTACATGCCCAAATCTATCGCATCGTCCGGTTCCCTGTGCTGCTCTCGAATCTGTTAGCCGAAAGAGTGATAAAGACAGACATCATGAAGTGGAGTGTCGTGAGCCTGGCACTTGCTACCATGGGTGCCAATGCCATCCTGCGATTCTCATGCTCACAGCTTGTTGTCGAGCGTCTTGACCCGTATGCTTATTTCCCCTCATTCCATTTCTTTTGGCCATTTAAATCCACAGGCTGTCTTTCATCTCAGTCTAACATTGCCCAGCCTTGTCAACCCCGGATCGTTGCAGTCTCCCCATACCCACCAAATTGTTGGCGGCAATGCCTTTAACGTTACCATGGAGCGCGATATTCCCAGCACGGCCAGCTGTACGACGTGCACATTCTCTGAAGATTTCTCCAACTACTGGACCGCCGTCTTGTATTTCAGGGCACGCAATGGATCATTCCACCGGGTGCAGCAGATGGGCAATGTCGGCTTTGAACAGGCCGAGGCTGGCATGACGGTGTACTACACAGCAACTATCAGCGGAAAGTCGAAGGTGACGGCTTTTAAGCCGGTAGGTTCAGGGACGGTCTCAAATGCCAGCAACTCTTCTTAACTGACGTCCATCTGGGACTGCTTTGCTAACCCATATTTACTCTCCGCCAGGGCTTCCGTATGCTTGTCGGCGACCCCAGTTTCCGCACCGAGGCCCAGGCCAAAAAGTTCCGACAGCTCACCTTTACCTGTCTGCAATCAGCCATGACGCGCACCGGCGAGACCTTAGCCTTCCCCCAAAAACCCTGCCCGGCGGGCATTATGGTTAACACCAGATTCCCGACCTGCTGGGACGGCACAAACCTGGACAGCGCCGACCACCAAAGCCACGTGGCCTACCCGTCAAGCGGCACGTTCGAGAGTGGTGGCCCCTGCCCATCGACACACCCGGTGAAGCTGCCGCAGGTATTCTACGAGGCAATTTTTGACACGCGGCCATTCAATGGCAAGGCGTTGTGGCCAGAGGACGGCAGCCAGCCGTTTGTCTGGAGTTTTGGGGACAAGACAGGATACGGAAACCATGGCGATTATGTCTTTGGATGGTTAGCACACCCTCTAATTCCAGTACTATACTTTAAATTATTTATCTTTATCCTCTTTTTACTTTTCTTGCTCTCGTCTTGCGTTTCCTTCTGCTCATTCTGCTCTTCCCCTTACCCCCCTTTTCCATTTATTTTCATATCGAGCTCCTGCTAACATCTCGCAGGAAAGGGGATGCTCTCCAGCGGGCGATGGATGCCAACTGCAATGTCAACTGTCCTACTTTGAAGACTCAGTCAATTGCTACGGGCAACAAGTGCATAAAATCGATGACAGTGAAGGAGCAAGTGGATGGCTGTAAGTTTGGTGCCGCACCCCTTTTAGGGTCGTCCCCTTTATGCTGCCTCCTCTTTGTCTCCCCCCCTTTACTTTCTCTTTCTTGTTTCACTCACATCTACGGGCATCAAATCTTCCTAGTATCCGAGGCTAACCGAGTCTTCTTTCAACAGGGCTAAGCGAACTTCCAGGTGGTATGCCGGTCAACTAGGCGAAAGAAGGTGAGTGACGGGAGAAACGACCCAATGGAAGAAATTTACCTCATATGAATTTCATCCTTTTGTTTATTCTACTTCATACACTTTCTGCACTGTTGAATCCAGGACAAGTGTTCTTAGCAACGTCAAAATGCGTTCTCGGCCGTATTGGTGTTGTGTTGTGCATCACGTGACACAAAGCCTGATGGTAATCCTTCATTACCCATATTCTAAAATAATGGAGAAATCGGCAAATGTAGGCAGGCTTTCTGACTTTGATTTGCATGTGAAGAGGGGGTCACTCATCTGTGTATGGTCGATTCAGCGACGGCTAGTGAGACGTGTCCCCAGAGGCTAGGTCTGCGTGTGCCTGTCGACAGCATGCATCTACATGGTTTGTGGTCATGGTGTGGCTCTTTTGGTCCCATTGTGTCTTACGAGTATTATCTATCCGACCTCCTGTTTGCTGGCCTCTGGTCACTTCCCTGTCAACCTCAGAGACAATCGTTTCCCCATTCACTTGGCTTCAGGCGGTCTGGGGGTATCCACGACGGATAGAAGTAGAACAATGCCGGGCGTCCCACCCGAGCAGCCTAGATTCCATTTACTATGTACTATTGAGTCGACATCTCACGCCACGTACACAGCCAGCGTTTAGAGCAAACCATTAACCGTGTAGAAGTACTGGACTAGGCAAGGCTATGCGCTCTCCAGAAACCAGTGTTGAGGGTCGGTCAGTCTGCGTGGCATTGTACTGTGGAAATTGAAGCTGAATCATATTCACAGAAAAAACGAGAAAGTGAGTTGCAAAAGAAATGATACGAGCACTCTTTGTATGGAGCACTTCTGCCAAGCCCCTTTTTATTTCTGTCCTTTTGGTTGGCTTGCTTGGTTGGCTTGGGAGTTCTTGTCCCTTTTTTGGAGGGGCAATTTTCACATGGAAATTGTAGCCGATCGGTAAGCTAACTATCTGATAAGTGGCAGCCACCTTTTGGGCAGCGCCGATCTGCAAAAACAAAGAGGAAGCTAAATCGGCGGCATCCGGGAGAACGACACAGAAACAGCCAGCTGAGAGCCAACATGTTGCACGCAAGCAGACAAGGTTAAAGGCTGATTCGACTAGTTCATGCCGAGTATGTGAGTTCTTTCATGCAGCAGTGTTCGGCGAGGAATATCGCAGCTGGTGGACGGGCATTCGTCGCAATTGAGTGGAAATGAATAGGGAGAACTGGTCGAATTGGACCAATACTGCACAGAGAGCGAATTTGGACCAGCAGAAGCGGCCAGTGAAACGAGCCAGTAACAGCCAGCGCAGTACGTCAGCAGGAACATTTTTGCCTGGTGCTTCTGCAAGATCCTACATTAGACTACGGCGAGAGCGAGAACGAAGTGTCGCCGTAGAGAAAAGGCAGGGCCACTACGATAACTCGGGGAAATGGGGCTGCCGAGGATCCTGGCGCCAAGGCAGATGGATTGTTACGGATTGCTACGGAATTCCTGTTTCCTTGGTTTGTTTCTGCTGGTTGCTTTCCTGGCTGTGGTTTATTGTCGTTATTTCTAGTCGATGTCTTATTAGCAACGCGAAATAATGAGAAGAAAATACATACTATGTATAATGGAATTGGCCAAGACGCAGGCTTCCTTCCGTCATGGAAGAGCACTCACTTGCTCCTTCCGTCTTCAAGTTACGGTGAATCGTACGTACGATTGTGTCCTGCTATTGCCTCGATTCAGTCTGGGCTTCTGTCGTGCCTTCCCCAGAGGGCAGGAGCAGCCATTTCTAGCGGTAAAGTCGGGTGATGGAACCGGCAAACACTGTCACACGTGGAGCCGACGGGCGGTCGGTTAAGCCGTTGGCGGGTCACAGCCAGGCACATAACCGTGGACAGGTAGCAGTCTCTCAATCGGCCAGGAACCGAGATATTTGGGAGACGAAGGGAGAGGTACAAGTGTACTTACAAAGTATTACGAGTAGAGAGGGAGAGCTACAACGTACATGGTACAAAACCCGAAAGCCAGATATTGTTGGTCCGTGCGGGTCTCAACAAAAAAGCAAAAAGCTCCATTCTGCTATAAAAAAAGGAAACTGCACAAGGAACGGAAACGCCAGAAAAAAAAAAAAAAACCGAAACCCAAAAACTAACAAAAAATAGCTACCCCAACGGAAAAAAGCGGGGCAGAGCTTGCCTTTTTCTGGGTCCTGGCAGGACAAACCTCTGGGGCGTGCCATTTGTCGACATGTGATGGGGCCAATGTGTAGGCAGTGTAATACATGGAGTAAAGCAACGGCGTATGAACCAGCGATTCTGCTCTGTACGGCGTGCGCTTTTCGTCGTGGGACGAGGATAATATGTCATTTCTTTTTCTTTCGCCTGCAGGGCAGATGATATTCACCGCCGATGCGGAGAAGGAGAGGGAGGAATCACCCCCAAAAAAACACAGAAAACCACGCCAAAACGAAGAAGAATAGGAAGGCACGACCGGATGGGGGAAACAGAATCAACCATTGCAACTCGGAAACGGAACTGGAAGCTGCGATGTGGTGTGTTTTTTGACAAAGCTGGCAGTGTTTGGGGCAATTCTGGGGCAATTCTGAGCCATTGAACCACTGGGCCAACCATTTGAATGTCATGGTCATCTGGTCGTCATATCTTGTATGATTTAGAAATTTTTTTCCGTTGGGTTTTTGTTGGCACTGGCTTACAGCCCGCCTTACACAACTTTTTTTTTTGCCCACCAGGCTTTACCCGCCAAACTTCTGCTGGGACGATTCGTAAGAGCGTAAGATACTGGGCCAATTCTCGGCTGAGGTGACGGCCCAAGGGAGAAGAATGGGCGGAAGATGAAAGGAGACTACAGGAGCAACAGGCGGCCCCCAAAGTGGAGGAAACCAACCAGGTGTGAAACGAGGAGAGCCCGACGACGGAGGAGCAGGGTGTGCGTATTGAGCTGACCCCCATCTGTGGGAGTGCGTTTTTCTGCCTCTCTTCCGAAGGGGGGCCCTGCATGTAGGACTGTGTGTGCACTGGCGGTCAATAAAGAATAGGGGAGCCCCAGAGAAAGGCTGGCGGACCCGAGTGGCCAATTGCTTTCCCGTGCCGCCTGGCAGTTCTTTGTGGTGTCTGTCGTCTGCAGAGTCTGTTGGATCTGACGTATCTCTTGTATTATTATCTGATGTATCTTTTGGTCCGCCTGGCTGTCTTTGTGTCGCCGCTGTTCCACAGGCTTCGCACTTTTTTTTTCAGCCGCCCTGGCTGGGCTTTTCGGTCAGTAGATGGTGGCTTCAAGCTGCCCTCGACATGTTCCTATCTCCTGCCGGGCAAGACATGGCCGTTGTTGTTTCCGCTGAGGATAACAGGCTCCCCCAGATCCCCCTCCCAAGCAGGGCCATCTGCTGCACGCCAATGCGCCCCAACTTCCCAACTTCCCGCCTTCCCAACTTCCCAGGCCTGCCCAAGACTGTGCCGGCGTCCCCAGAGTTCTCCGTCGACTCTCTGGCCATCCCACGCTCGTCTACGCTGGTCCGCACTCGCTAGCCAGTAGCACACTCGCCAAGCCAGCTCTCCATGCTCGGTTCTGCGCCCAGAGGCCAATAGGCCTCTTGTGCAGGCTGTGCCGTAGCTTGTTATTTCATGTGCGGTGTATCTCGAAACTACCTCACTGCGGCACTTCACAAAATGCAATCCAACATGTACACGTACTCTGCGGTGCAGCCATTGGTACTCGTACATGGTCGGTCTCGTCCTTAACTAGACACCCATAGTCGGCCGTGTGCTTGTATGGACACTAAAAAGCACTCTTTTTTGCGGCGCTGGCGTTCTGAGACAGTACGGAGACACTGTTCCCCCATACGTAACTACACAGTTTAAAGTTTATTGTTCTCCACACCTCGCCGACAAACCATACCCCCTCTCTTCTTTTCCTACCAAAACCCATCCCAATTATTTTTCTCGCAGTTTGCTCGCCGCCCACCACCCTCGCTGCTTCCTCTTTCTACCCACCCCCCTCCCTCTGGTATGTCCCTCCTCCTACTCGCTCCTATTGCTCCTTCCTTAATCTTGCCTCTTGCCTCTCCTCCCTCTTCTCCCCCCTATATATCTGCTGCGTCAGCCTTGCCCTCCCGTCATTCTAACCTGTTGTACCTAGCCAGAGCCGACTACTCTGACCGCTACTACCTGTTGGCTTGAATAACGCAGGCACACTAACACAACTTATACGCCAAAGTCGAACCCCCCCTCAAACCAAAAAAGGGTTGGTTCTCTGATCACTCTTTTTCTTTTTCTCTAAGCACTCTTCTCTCGGTCCGTGTGAACTCTTTTATTTTTTTTTTTTGGCAGCAAGCCCCCTCCTGCTCGCCTCTTCGCACACGCCATTTGTGCCGTTTGGGACCTCTTGGTTTTGGTCATTCTTCATCCTTTTCTTCCATCTTTACTTCGACCCTGCCCGGATCTCTCCGTCAACCTCAAAACTCTTTGTAACGGAACAATCCAGTCGCCATGGCCTCTGCATCCGGCATTGAGTCCGCTTCGGGCCCTGCCCGCCGCCGGGCTGTGAACGGCGCTGCCTCTGACTCTGACAACACCTCGCCCTCAACCACAGCCGCCCACTCGCCGGCCGACTCGCCTCGCCGGTCGGCTTCATCTACCTCACTCTCTTCACTTTCGTCCATGGACGACATTGCCGCTTCTAAGAAGGGGGTGGCCAGCAATGGCAACTCCTATGGTCGCCTGGTTGACACCTACGGCAATGAGTTTCAGGTGCCGGACTTCACCATCAAAGACATCCGTGACGCCATCCCCAAGCACTGCTTCAAGCGTTCCGCCGTACGCGGCATGGCGTACGTCTTTCGTGACATAGTCTACCTGGCCACCACTTTCTTCCTCTTCCACACTTTCAACACTCCCGAGTATGTGCCATCCATCATCGTCCGCGGCGCTCTCTGGAGCATCTATGCTTTCCTGCAGGGCCTGTTCGGCACCGGCCTCTGGGTCCTTGCCCACGAGTGCGGCCACGGCGCTTTCTCCGACTCCAAGACGTTCAACGATGCCGTTGGCTGGGTGCTGCACTCGTCCCTGCTCGTGCCCTACTTCAGCTGGCAGCTGTCCCACAGCAAGCACCACAAGGCCACCGGCAATATGGAGCGTGACATGGTGTTCTTGCCGCGCACCCGCGACGAGCAAGCCACCCGCCTGGGCAGACTGACCCACGAGCTTTCCGAGTTGACCGAGGAGACGCCCATCTACACGCTCAGCATGCTGGTGGCCCAGCAGCTGGTCGGCTGGCCCAACTACCTGCTGACCAACGTCACCGGCCACAACTACCACGAGCGCCAGCGCGAGGGCCGCGGCAAGGGCAAGACCAACGGCCTCTTCCATGGCGTCAACCACTTCAACCCCAGCAGCCCGCTGTACGAGAACCGCGACGCTCATCTGATCGTCCTCAGTGATATTGGTATCCTGGTGACGGCCACCATCCTCGGCCTGCTCATCAACAAGTTCGGCTGGTACAACATTGGTGTCTGGTATTTCCTGCCGTATCTCTGGGTCAACCACTGGCTTGGTTAGTATATTGTTCTCTCTATGTCTCCCCGGTCTCCCCCCCTCTCTCCCATCATCGCCTGTCCCTTTCCTGTTCTTTTGTGAAATCAAATTCTTCTCTCTCTCCTCTCTCTCTTCTTGCCCTTCTTACATCCATAGCTAACCTCATCCCAGTCGCCATCACTTACCTCCAGCATACCGACCCAACTCTGCCGCACTACACGCCCGACGAATGGAACTTTGTCCGTGGTGCCGCTGCTACCATCGACCGTGAGTTTGGTTTTATTGGCCGCCACCTGCTGCACGGCATCATCGAGACCCACGTCCTCCACCACTATGTCAGCACCATCCCCTTCTACAACGCCGACGAAGCCACGGAGGCCATTAAGCCCGTCATGGGTCGCCACTATCGCTCGGACGTCAAGGATGGTTCTATCGGCTTCATCAAGGCCATGTACAAGAGCGCTCGCATGTGTCAGTGGGTGGAGCCCAGCGCCGATGCTGTCGGTAAGGGCAAGGGTGTGTTGTTTTTCCGCAACGCTAACGGGCTGGGCGTGAAGCCGATGAAGATTGCTCCGCCGACTGAGGCTGGCAAGGCTCCGACGACTGCGTAGAGAGCAGGAGGAGTAATTGCATATGAAATCAGCTTGCCCTGTCTGTTGAGAACTGGGAGGGCCATGGCCTCCTCTCGTTCTCCCAGCTTGTGTCTTCAACGATGATAAATGTTGCCCATTTAACCGCAAATAAAAAAACGAAGTCCCAGACACCCCCCCCNCCCCCCCTTCCCAAAAAAAAAAAATCTCGAAATCGGGAAATTTGGACCCGAAATCTGCAAAAGCAGATACAAAACACACACACACACACACACACACACACAAAGAGGTAGAACAAGACGATAGACACTCATTCTTTTTTTGGGGGGATGACAGTTTGCCCTGCTCACATAGCTCTTTCGGGAATTGAACTTGCAAATACTAGCAGAGATGGAACTTACTGCGACTGTTGTGTCATTGTAACCGTAATGTCTGTGTCTTGCTCGCGGCTGCTCAGAAGAAACTCGAGTCCAGGCGTTATCACATCAGCATGTGGCCACCAGCATGCGCTGTCAGCCTGAGCCCGATAAGACTCCAAGCTGCGTTGGTAGGACATGGCTGGCAACGAAAGCAAAGCGCGGAGAGGACCAGAGATTGGGAACGAGAAAGAACCAGGATATAAGGAGGGGCCGGGAGGGGGTCTTCGTGGTAGATAAAGACAACAGGAGCTCCTGGTACACAGCACCCAAAGAGTCTGGTTCAGGCGGGAAGGTGCAACCACCCGAACTCTCCGGAGGCAAAGAACAGAAAATGCGGGGAAGGCGCACGAAGCCAATCACATTGTCTGTAGAGGGCGCTGACAGAGTACACAGTTACAACATAGTATTATCACTGCAGACTCGTATATACGAATGCGAGATCATCGAGATCTTCTGGCGACCACACACCTGCACGATACCCTGCGGGTAAGCATACTTTTCTATATCTCTCCCGCCCCCCACGCCATCTATCCCTTACACTGGACCAAGCAGCGGCGGCACGGGCCAGCTGTGCGTGTGCTTAAAGTCGGCATGGAACGTCCAATGGCCCGACCCGACTGTATGCACTTTCTCGTCTTCGGCCTCCTCCCCAGGCAGCACAACCCCCATTGTCGTCGTCGGTGGTACCTCGACCTCGATCGTCAGCGTCTGCCTCCCATCCGGTGCGTCTGCCAGCCTCCACTCGCACGATACCCGCCCGTACGGCGTCCGGTGCTCGGCCTTGGCCCACCGGAAATCTCCTACAATGATCGGAGATGCTCGCGACCGCTTCCACCCAGCTTCCAGAGACGACAGCCCGGCCAACCGCTCCACAAGGAACGTGGCCACCGCCCCGAACGCATAATGGTTGAACGAGGTCATCTCGCCCGGGTTGATGGAACCGTCTGGCAGCATGCTGTCCCACCGCTCCCACACCGTCGTCGCGCCGCCCGTCTTGATCGGGTAGAGCCACGAGGGACATTCCTCGTTCAGTAGCATGGTGTAGGCCACAGCAGGGTGCCCGGTTCGTGCCAGCGCCTCGCACACAAATGGCGTGCCTGCAAAGCCTGTGCCAATCTTGAAGCCGTTGCGGCGAATGACCTCGGCGAGGCGGGCGCCGGCGCGAAGTCGGGCTGCGCCATCGGGGAGCAGATCAAAGCAGATGGCTAGCGCATAGGCCGTCTGGGAGTCAGACACCAACCGGCCACGGGGCGAGACATACTCGGCGATGAAGGCAGCGCGGGCGGCGGCGGCTTCCTTTTGGAATTGGGCGGCTTCCTCGTCGTGCGGGCCAATCAGTCGGGCTGCCTGGGCCACGCAGTCCAGCGAGTGCACTAGAAAGGCATCGGCCACGAGCACGGGGTCGGTCATGGCTTTTTGGGGAGCGTCAGGCGGGGCGTTGGGGTCGAGCCAGTCCTGTCCGGGTCAGCATACATACACGCAGAGAAAAAACTCAAGAGCAACAGAACGTACAGCCAGCTGGAAGACCTCTGGATCCCATAGACCACCCGGTGCGTTCTTGTTTCTCGGAATGGCATCCAGCCAGGCCTTCATGGAGTCGTACTGCTGCCACAGAATGTCTGCGTCGCCGGTATCCGTCCACAGAGCCCACGGCGCCAGCACTGTCACATCGTGCCACACGGCCACCGGCTTGAGATCGTTCCAGAACACGGCGCTCTGCAGCACATTCGGGCAGACGTATGGTGGCACACCGTTGCCCGTCTTTTGGTCAATCTTTAGGTCCACGAGCCAGTTTTTGAGAATGCCAAAGCAGTTGTACAGCAGGCTGGCCGTTGGCGCAAAGAGGGCCAAGTCGCCCGTCCACCCGAGCCGCTCATCCCGCTGGGGGCAGTCTGTTGGGATCGAAAAAAAGTTGCCGCGCATGCTCCAGCGCACATTGCTGTACAGCTGGTTCAGATCGTCGTTAGAGCAGGCGAAGCGACCAGACTCCTGCATATCTGTGTGACAGACCACCGCCTCGACGTGGTCGGTCACGTCGCCCGCGTGCGCCGGCCAGTTGTCGATCTGAAGATACCGGAAACCGTGGAACGTGAATCGTGGTTCGTAGGTTTCGGGGGCCTCGCCACCACGCAGCGTATACGTGTCCTGCGCCTTGCAGTCACGCAAAGGCCGCACGCCCAGCTCGTCATTCTCCATGACCTCAGCATGGGACAGAGTGATCGTGTGTCCACGCGGGCCCTTGATGTCCTTCAGCCGCACAAGGCCGACCAAGTTCTGTCCAAAGTCCACCACGAGCTTGCCCGAAGGCGTGGTGATCAGTTTGACGGCACGAATATGCTCCAGGCGGCGGACAGGCTCGCTGTAGCCGCGGACGAGGTTTACCGTTTCGGGCAGTGGCGGAAGAACGTCGACCTGGCCCCAGCCGCTGGAGGGTCCTGCCGATGGCTGCGACCAGCCGTCGACCTCCTCCCTTGCATCGTACTTTTCCCCGTCATAGATCTCGGCCAGTCGGATAGGCCCTTGTCGCACTGTCCACGACTCGTCTGACGCGACACGCTCCATCGACCCGTCGTCGTAGAAAACTTCCAACTGGGCGAGCAGGGCTGTCCGGGTGGCCCAGATGGCACGGCGGCCACCACCGAAGGATAGTCGGCCCGCGTACCAGCCCTCGGCGACCCGGATGCCTAGGCAGTTAGTGGCACCTGCCTTTAGGAGATCCGTCACATCGTATGTTTGATATTGCAGGCGGCCGTTGTAGACAGTCCATCCCGGGGCCAGGAACTGGTCCCCAACCGCGGTCCCGTTGATCTCAGCTTCGTAGACACCCTGTGCCGTGACGTACAGCCGTGCTCTCGAGATGCGGTTGCTGCTGTTGTTGCCGAGACCGAACTCGTGCCGGAACAGGTCCTCGGGGATGGGCCCCTTGGCGGACTGCTCAGCCCATGGTGCCGAGATCAGCTTGCTGGTCCAGTCGGAACGCAGCAAAAGGCCCGACTCGATTATGGACGGCTTGCTCCAGGGCGTACTCTCGTTCTGGCCCTTGCCTCGTGCCCGAACGCTGACAGCCCACCGTTGTCGAGAGGTGATGGCATCTGTGTGTGGCCAGGGCACGAGGTGCGACTCTTGGGATGCCACCGTGGCAGAGCACACCTCGACGAAGCCATCGCCAGAGTCACTGCTCAGCTTCAGCTCGTACTCTTCCTGCTCAAAGTTGTCGGGCGCATTGCGAAATTGCCACGAGATGCGCGGCCGTGTGTCGTCGACGCCCAATGCATCGTGTGGATGGTAGTGCTCAAAGTGAACGTCCTCAATTGTCGTGGCTGCCATTGTTTTTCAAGATGCCCTTTGCTGTCTGCGTGTTTAGACGATAATTACTACAGATCTAGTCCAACAACTCCCCTCCCGCAGACCAAGCCGCAGAAAATAAACTACTCCCTCCCCCCCCCCAACAGTAAATCGACTTCGTCCTTCCCCTCCTCTGTGCCAACCCTTTACACTCGGGCTAGTCAGGCCCGAATTGATTAGCCGCCTTATCACGATCATGAAAAAGTCCACTGACAACTTGTTCGGCAAAAGTCCCACCGAGCGTGGAGCCATTAATACCGCCAAACTGACAGGCCTGCGAGTGGACGGTTTTGTAACTGCCCGTACACGTGGATCCGGATCAGTCACTTGTCGGCGCAACCAGTCTATCCATAAAATGCATTGCTTTCTCGCGGATGTGCAAGCAGAGGACCTGGTATGAACAACATCAAAGCACCCCTATACAGGTTGCAGGCTTACCAGGGACAGGTCAAATATTTTGATGTTTGATGCTTTGTTACAATATGGTAGTTTCTGTTCCCCACAGGCGGCTTCAGTCATGACGCATCCATGGCCAGGTGAGAATTCTGATTGTTTTATTGTTTCCCCAAACATGGGTGACCTGTCGTACGTCACATTTGCTGAACAATGCACAGGCCTATTAGAGCAGGTTTGGATAGGGTAACATGTAAGTCCCAAATTCTCATTGGCCAAACCTGATAATATGGCACAGACCATGGACAACCTGCTACTTCACTTTCTGAACAGCACACGCTCGTTTGGCCGTAAGCTGCCCCATACCTACAACCACGCAGGATCATGCCACAGTAGCAAAACCAGCTTGAGATCGCGGACATTCTTATAGCTTGAAAACTGTCTTTAGAAGTTCCTACTTGTTGTAGGAATTAGTCGTGATAAATCCGGAAAGAAACGTGTGTATAGGAAAACGAAGAAATCTTCCAGATATAATTCACATCCACTGTCAAGAGCCCTGCGCTTTCGTCATCTCCCAGAGAGCCCCGGAATGTCTTCCCGCTCTTTTCGCTTTATTTCCTGTCCCTTCTAAACTTCCCGCGCTTCCTATAACGCCCTTTCATGACACTAGGAGAGAAAGACCTATGCTCTGACGGAATACCCCCCCCCCCCCCTTCTGATCTGGACTAGATTTATCTTCCATGCTGCCTTCCTGAAGTGTGTTTGCTGATATACTGCTTGCTGTGGCTCCATGGGAGACTCTATTTTCCGCTATTGACAGAGAATTCTGTTGTGGCTTCGCTGGCAGCTTTGTGGCTGTTTGTAACTATGCTTCTTGAACAGCTCCCAGCTTTGTCGAGAATGATTCTGTTGTCCTAGAGTCGGATTCCACAATCGAGTCAGCTGAAGCCAAAATCAGTTTCTTCCTGGTATTCCTGTACCTGAGGATTGACGTTATCCTTCATCTTTGTCTGTAGTGCCAGTGGAGGCTGCATCACGCCACGCAATCCCTTTTCCTTGAATACTCCTAGTTTCTTCAAGAACTTTCCAGTCTCCTCAGAGTCTGAATCTGAACTGGAATCGGAGCTGAAATCATAGACACATTCCTGTTCTTCTGTGTGGGGTCTATTGTTTTTCTTGGTATTCTTGGGGCCGGACACACGGCCCTGCTGCTTGCTGCGGTAACCTGGGGCTGTTTATCATCGTCAGCAGCAATGAATTGACCAGACAAAAGAAACTTGTTCCCACAATATCCATTTGGCCTGGGGATACCCCCAATCGATCCCAGAGCATGAAACAAGATCTGATTTCGCCGATCTAGTCGTGCCTGTTCAGCCATGTGTTGTGCATTCTTGCTCGCTTCGAGGAGTCTCTGGTCGAGGTCAGTTGTGCCGAAGAAATTTGTGATATGACCCGGGTTCCAATCTGGCTTCACTTGTTTCTGGAGACCTTGCCGTCGTTTCTCTTTGGGCGCAGTCGCAGTCTCTGTCTCCTGCAGAGTTGTTCCACCTTTCGTGGTGTCGTCTATGCACACAACATTATGTCCCATGTATTCGGCCGGGGACTGAAACTTTGTGACAGCCCCAAAATCAAAATCATCAAAATCCTCAAAATCCTTCTCAGCCAAGTTGCATGCCATATGAGTCATACACTGTTCATCCAGTTGCAATTTGGGTAGACATTAGCATGCAGTATTCAAGGTTGTCTCCAGCGTCAAAAAATCTTACTTCCTCAAAGGGTTTGCCATCGAGCACTTGCCCAGACCACGCGAGATACGAACTTGACTGCTGAAATACCGTCGGCCGCTTTCCAGGCTTTTTTGTGTTTTCTACCTTTGGTTTTTTCTCCATGATTCTCTGTTCGCTCGCTCGCTGTATGACCAGGTCCTGCTCTAAGCGAAGTGCCTCCTCTTTCTTTTGGCGGGCTTTGGATTGTTTTCCCAGGACGCGTTTTTCGTGTCGCAAATACTTTCGGATTCTCTTTGCTTCTTGCTTCGTCCAAGCAGCCCATGCGTCTTTGGAGTATCCGCCTTGAAGTCTGGCGAGCTGGTCGGACACATCTATCAGCTCTTGTCGACGAGTCTCGTATGCGGCCAGCATCTCTTGCAGCTTATTTTTTAAATATTTCCGCGCCCAAATTTCTCTTAGGAACGGGAGCATAACATTCATGTTGTATTTTCGACGGCTGCGATGGGGTGGCATAGTATCCAGTTTCTATAACGAGATTTCTGTCAGTATCTTGAGATTGAAGAACCAGTATTGTTTTTTGGCGAGTTCATGCGATATCATACTCGCGGATTTCGCCCGTGATAGTGTTCAGATCTGCGTTGATGTCTAGTTAATTTTGGTGGAGTGCATTCATTTCTCCGAGCAGTGCTCACATTGACCTCAAATTTCTGTCAGATGGTAAGTTGGGCCAGAGCTGTAGTTAGTGGGAAAGCCGCCTTCAAACACCAAACTGTCATTTTTTGTGGGCATTTTGTCTTGGATATACTATGTGACTAGTCTCCAGGCAGCAGCATGGGCATGAAAATGAGAAGGAGCATAGTTTTCGATATTGGTGAGTTTCAAGATGATGTTTGGAAGACAAACAGAAAGAGCAATGACAAAACCTATGATGTCACCCGACCAAGTCTCTCGATATATATGGGAATACGGGCCCTAGACGGTGGGTGCATCCAGCACAGCATACCCCGAGACCAGATTGAAAGAAAAGAAGAGAGAAGAAGAATGTATATATATATATATATGGAGAAGCACAATGCGTCTGACAGTCAGATGTCCCCTTCACTCGTGCTGCTCGCTCGCTACAGGAGATTATGGTCTAGATGTCACAAACCAAATTTCCGTTCTGGTTCCCGATATTCTCGCCTTAAGACGAAATGTTAGATCAAATGGTGGTCATAGGCACAATTAGAGAATGCACAGAGTTGGACGTACTCAAGTCTTTGGTCGAGTTGGCAGTGATACCGTCGTTCGAGCAGGTGCAGCTGAATGTCGTTTCGACAAGAGAGCAGGATGAGCAGTATTGTGCATATTTTCCACTAGGGGGGAAACTTAGAACGTCGTTCATAGCTATCAAGGACAGAGAGAGAAGAACAACTTACAGGTGCGACCACGCCAAGTGTGCCGTTGTGTAGTCGATGCCAAGACACTGGCTGAGGTCCAGGGTCGAGTTGACCTTAGTCGCTTTATCCGAATAACAGGTCGCAGAAAGCATGTTAGCAGTGCCCTGAAGTCCAGTGCCAAGAGAAAAATTCGTGCAGCTGGCGTTGAAGTTGGATGTGCTAGCCGGAGGCCCAGCCAGAGGCACAGCCAAAGCAGTGCCTGCCGAGATGGCAGAAGCGATGAAGAGTTGTAGAAGAACCATTTTGCAATGAAGGACAATTAAAGAGTATCGAAAACGAAAGGAAGAAGCCAGCTTATCAACAAGACGAAAGGCCGGGACAAGGTACAAAGGAATGGACACCAGGAGGCCAATGGTGGTAAATGGAGAAAGGCCGGGAAGAAGTTGGATGGTTGAGAAGTAAAAGTTCGTGAGAATGACTTTAGAAGCAAAAGGTGCGCATTTTTAGCCTAAATCTTCTGCTTAAGTAGTTTGTGCAGTCATCTGCCAACAATATCCTAGGTGGAAATGGAAAATCATAATGGCTCCAATCGCGATTCTTCCAAGATGGAAGGCGCCAAGGTGCCTGTTTGCTGTTGCAATCTGGGGGAGGTGTGACAGGAAGTGCTCGGATTTGTGGAACCAGCAAGGGGCAGGAGACAAGGGAGAGGGGGGCCACCGGCACATCCATCCTTTGTTTCCCCTCCCTGTCTGATCGAAATTGCCGGGAAAGGCAGGTGCGGCCAGGAGCAGCGCCGGTCACCCCTTCCCAGGAGAAATGAGAGGTGTTTCCGGGCTGACCGGGGTTCCTGTCCAGTGCTGTCGGCGCCGACGGCGTGTTAGGGCGCCTGACAGGTAGCCAAGTGTTGGCCAAGCCCAGGAGTACGCCGGGGTGCCGGCAGGAAAATCAGGCCTGCACCCAGTCCACTTGCCAGCCAGCCAATCGGACACCCCCGTTGTGCCTCGTCCCGTCAATCCTGTTTCTGCTTTTTTTTTGCTTGCTTCTTTGCCGGATGTTTCTGATAATCAAGACAGGAGTCTCAGTAATAACTAAAATCCCGGTTTCGCATTATCCGTGTAATACACAATTGTAATAGCTAATTGTAAACTTTTTGACGGGCCCACGCCACTTTGCAATACCCGTTGGCACATGCGTTTTTTGTATCTCAGCGCCATCATACCAGCCTTGCCTTGTCCTAACCCCTCTACTGCACAATCTCCTCCGTCTCCTCGATGACCTCTTCCACAATCTCCTCGATGACCTGTTCCTCCGCTCCTGATTCCAGCTCGGCCGTCTTCTTCTGGAGCAGCTTGTCCACCAGGTTATCTGGCACGCCCAGTTCCTCACGCTCCTCCGCGAGGTCCCGCTCGACAGCCTCGCGGAATTGGAGCCATGCCTCCAGCTGGCGGCGGCGGTTGTCAACGACCTCTTGATCGGCACCGGCTATCCGCTCGGCATCTTCCTGGTCGAATACGCGCGAGTACTCGCGAAGGTTCTTGCGGATCGACTTCTGCTCCTCCTTCGTCAGCAGAGTGGGTGGACGGGGCCGCCACTGCCACTGCTTAAACTTGTCGATGTGGTCCTCCCGCAGCAGCTCCCCACGGAAATCGTACAGGTGGTATCCGTTTTCCATCTACAGTAATAGTTAGCGAACATGATCCAGGGAAAAGATAGTGGGTGCAAACAGCGAACCCGGGCGTTGGTAGCTTACACTGTGCTTCCAGGCAGACGCCCAGGTGGCAACAAACCGGCCAGACGGATCCCACTCAACATCGGTCACGCCGTAGTGTTCGGCGGTGTTCATCAGCTGCAGGTTGGCAGTCATGTCCTTGTCAGACTCTGGTTTTTCGCCCTCAAAGTCCATGTCGTAGAACTCAAGTTCGGAGCTCTGCTGGTTATGAACGGTGGCGATGACGACGAAGCGTCCCTTGGGCGACCAGTAGATGGCGTTGCTGTTCTTCTTTTCCAGCGTGCGCAAGTGCTTGAAGTTGCCTACGGCGTTACCCTTGACCTTCTCGGGGCAATAGAACGAGACTGAGGTCTTAGGTTGTGTTGCACCGCCAACAGGCTCCGACGTTGTAATAATGACAAACCGATCGCCCTTTGGCTCCCAGGCAAAGTTGATGACAGTGTCCTTGATCGTGTCTAGCACCTCGACAGGGACACCCTTCTCCTTGATACGGAAGATCTCCAGGGTGGTAGCCTGCGACTTCTTGGACTTGGAGTGGCGGTCGACCTTGACACAGAGGTAGCCGGCATCGGACTGCCAGTGCAGCTTCGCATCCGTAACACTAAACAGGTTCAAAGTGCGCACAATCTCTTTTGATGGAATGCTCATCAGGCCGACCTTGGCCGGGTTGCTGCCAATCTCGGGCGTCCAGTAGCAGAACAGCTGCTCGTAGGTCTTGACGCCATCGCGCTGTGGCTTTGCGGGAGCCCACTCAAAGTCCATCACGCCTTCGATCTTGATCGTGGTCTTGTTCAGCAGGTTCATCCGCGGCAGCTCGTAGACCGAGATGGCCGTGCCCTGTGTTAACCGCGCAACGTACTTGTCGTCTGAGGACCACTTGAACGCTGGCCACGGGAACTTGCGCTGCTTGGCACCCTCTTCATTTGACCCTGGAAGATCGATGTTGGCAAACGACCGCAGCGGCTTGCCGGTCTGAATGTCCCAGATGACGTAGTTCTTGCCGTCGTCGTCCAGCGCCAGAGCTGGGTGGCCCTCGTCGGGGATGGAGATCGGCCGCGCAGACCAGGTGACGAGGTAGTTCTCTTGAGGCGAGAAAGCGACGAGGTTGACAAAGGGATGGGGAAATCTGCCGAGACGGTCCCATTTGGGACCGCCCCAAAGCTGCACACCCTGGGGGTGGATGGAGGTTAGGAATGTGCCGAGAGGCGACCACTGCACAAAGCTCTCGGTCCAGTTGGGGCGGTCGACAATGTTCTCCGGGTTGTCCTTTTCGTTACTCCAGAACACTCCGACATTGTCGCCGCGGTACATGACGACCTGGTCGCGGCCACGGCCACTGGGGTCGGCCATGAAGGACCGCAAATGGTCACGCGGCTCGAAGTCATCGATCTCGGGGGGGTGGTACTCGTCGTCGATGCGACCCTCACGACCGTACCGCTCAATATCCGTCAGCTTGTTAACCCGTAGGATGTGCTTTTTGTCGAGAGGAACGTTGTCGAGCTGGCGAACTGCGGCTGCGGCCTCGCCGGCAGAGGAGTACTCAACAAAAGCGAACCTAGCACCCGCTCTGTTAGCTTCTGTACGGCTGCAAGTTCCCACAACCAATATACCCAAGCACACAGCTACTTCCAATTGACTTACTGCAGAGACTTTCCGTCCGGACCCATGGGCATCTCAATCATGTCCTCCTTTGTCCGGCCGACAGCAGTGAGCTTCTTCAGCAAAAACTTGACCAGCTTCGGCTTCTGATCCGCGTCGACCTTTGGCAGGCCATCAATGACAACAAATGTGTCAAATCCCTGTTCCAGCTGAACCTCGTACTTGGCGCGCAGGTCTGAGATGTCTACCTCATCCTCATCGAACTCATCTTCGTCGAGGTCAGCGTCCCGCAGGTGGTCGAAAGAAGGCGCCATGTTGGGCAAAGCCGGTATCTGAACGGATTATTCCAAGAGTCTCTAGTTCGACTGTGTGGCCTTCTGTAACTTCCGTGCTATTTTTGTGTTGTGTATTCGTTCGCAGTGGCTGTGGCTGTGTCGAAAAGATGACCAAATGATGTCGGGCTGAACGCAGACAGTTGACTTCTTGCCTGAATCGCGACGATATTTTTTTTCCGCTGCTTCAAAGTGTGCAAATGTGGAGCGGGTCTTTCGAGCCCCGCACTACTTTGCCTGAAAGTAGGCGGTGGTAGGTTAATCCGGTACCTGTGCTCGGGTCAGTAAAAACAATTTTCCATAATAGAGGGGGGTACCTTGGGGCAGGGAAAAAAAAAAAAACATAACGGCCTTACCAACAAGGAGCTAACAGGCATCGAAAGCAAAATCAAGGCAACAGCTTCTGAACCCTTCGAAGCTGGTAAAGAGCCGCCCACGAGCCTGTCGTCAACCCCCCCATTCTCTCTACCTTCCACACACACAGTTATGGTATGTTATTTATTTGCAAAATATTTCTACGTTTAGGAGTCTGTTCTAACGCAATATCATAGGCTTCATTCAGTCCTACACAGATTTTCGACGAGGGGACGACTGAGGAGAAGGGCGAGAATGCCCGTCTGTCAGCATTTGTGGGAGCGATCGCAGTAGGAGATCTTGTAAAGAGCACGCTGGGGCCGAAGGGAATGGACAAGATTCTGCAGTCTGCGTATGTGCATTTATTACCGCCCCCCCCACCCCGAACATACATATCATCCACCTCAAGAGACCTGCAAGGCTGACATATACTTCTTTCTGTATTACAGATCGACAGGAGACATCATTGTCACAAATGACGGTGCAACAATATTGAAGTCGATCGCTCTGGACAACGCGGCTGCCAAGGTCCTGGTGAACATTTCCAAGGTACAGGACGACGAAGTAGGCGACGGCACCACGTCGGTTGCGGTGCTGGCTGCGGAGCTCCTGCGCGAGGCTGAGAAGCTTGTCGACAAGAAAATCCATCCACAGACGATCATCGAGGGCTACAGAATAGCCAGTCGCGCTGCCCTGGACGCGCTAGAGAGGTCGGCAGTCGATCACAGCAGGGATCAGGAGGCGTTCCGGAAAGATCTCCTGGCCATTGCCCGCACAACGCTGAGCTCCAAGATTCTGGCACAAGACCGCGACCACTTTGCCGAGCTTGCCTGCGATGCCGTCCTGCGGCTGAGGAACTCGGTGGACCTGAGCCACATCCAGATCATCAAGAAGACGGGCGGCAAGTTGAGCGAGTCGTACCTGGATGAGGGGTTCATTCTGGACAAGAAAATTGGCGTCAACCAGCCAAAACGGCTGGAGAAGGCCAAGATTCTGATTGCCAACACATCGATGGACACTGACAAGGTAAAGATCTTTGGCGCTCGCGTCAAGGTCAATTCGACGGCCAAATTGGCGGACCTTGAGAAGGCAGAGAGGGAGAAGATGAAGGCCAAGGTCGAAAAGATTAAAGGCCACGGCATCAACTGTTTCATCAACCGACAGTTGATCTACAACTGGCCCGAGCAACTGTTTGCGGATGCCGGAATCATGTCGATTGAGCATGCCGACTTTGATGGCATCGAGCGGCTGGCGCTCGTCACAGGCGGCGAGATCGCCTCCACTTTCGATCATCCAGAGCTGGTCAAGCTCGGCCAGTGTGACCTCATCGAGGAGATCATCATTGGCGAGGACACGTTAATCAAGTTTTCTGGCGTGGCTGCCGGTAACGCCTGCACCATTGTGCTGCGCGGTGCTACTGAGCAGCTCCTAGATGAGGCGGAGCGGAGTCTGCACGATGCGCTGGCCGTGCTGTCGCAGACGGTCAAGGAGCCGAGGACGACGCTGGGTGGTGGATGCGCCGAGATGCTGATGGCTAAGGCGGTCGAGAGCGCGGCTACGCGCGTGGAGGGCAAGAAGCAGCTGGCCGTGGGAGCATTCGCTGTGGCGCTGCGACAGCTGCCGACAATCCTGGCAGACAATGCGGGTTTAGATTCGGGTGACCTCGTGGCACGACTGCGGAAGGCCATCTACGACGGCATGATGACGTACGGTCTGGACCTCTTCTCGCCGGGTGGCGGGCTGGCAGACATGCGGGATCTTGGCGTTGTCGAGAGCTACAAGCTGAAGAGGGCAGTTGTGTCGTCGGCCAGCGAAGCAGCAGAGGTAAGACACACTGAAATCATTTGCAGTTATTAGGTGCTGCCGGACATTGGACTGACAAGATACAGTTGCTTCTCCGGGTGGACGACATTATCCGTGCCGCGCCACGGCGGCGTGAGAGGATGTAGACGGGACCATGGGGTGTACGATTATTGGGCAACGGCAATTACAAATACAACAAAAAATGATCAAGAAATACGAGTACAAGTAGACTATCATTTCCATTGGTCGAAGCTTTGCACAGGTTTGCACAAGAGGATATGTTTGTTTGCCAGATATCTCACCTGCCAGTTGATAGACATTTTTGCTCCCATTTTTCACTTCCTTTTTTCACCTACTGCAGAGCATAAATTGGGGTGGTACAGGCGCAGGAAAGAGAGACATAAAAGCAAATGTGGAATACAAAAGAATCAATTGAGGCAAGGGGGAGACAAAAACAAGCAAACGGGCGTGCTCTATTGGGTAACACAGTATTTACTGTTGCATTTTTCTTACGCATGAGAATTTGGCGAAAAGGCAATATACCCGAGGCGGCCGATCCGAAACCCAAAGACAGAAACGCGTGTCTTCCGCAGAGAATAGTTGAGCTGCCACTATGTTCAGCCGAAGTACCTTTCCTTTTATGGGCAAGACAAGCGTTTCCAGATTCTTCGTTTCCCACTGTCATAGGACTGATTGTCAAGATGAACAGACTCATAGCAGTCAAGTTGCGGCCATGGAAGAAAGTTTGCATTCTGTCGGGTATCTTTCTTGTGTTTTGTGCCCTGCTTTTCTTGCAGAAACAGGTCGGGGCTCGGTTACTGCATGGGTTGCCAGTAGAAACCAGCACCAAACGGAATCCCACCCTTGACTCGTTATACCTCACCAGAGCCGAATGCGAGGCTACCTTTCCCGACCTGACCAGGGACATTGGCAAGATGGTGGCGCTGGGGCCATTTCCGTTGAAACAGGCCAGGGACATGGGGCCGCTGCAGGTCAGAATCAGGCATGGCAAGGTATTTACTCCGTTGGTGATTCAACGAATATTCCTTCTTCCTCCTCGCTAAGCCTTGTTAGCTGTACGTTCTCCACAAGGAAAGCGAGGACATCATGTCCCAGGGACTGTTGGATGTAAGCCAAGCCCAGGTTACCGAAAATCAATAATAAGCAATGCCATGGCTTTTTTTCGCTGACAAGGGTGCACAGGCTCGTATGGCCACTCTCCATCAGCTACACAGAGCCGTAATCACCTCGTCCGAGCCCCTTCCCGATACCATCGTTTCTATCAACGTCAACGACGGTCCGGTCAATGATACCTGGTCCTATTCCAGGCCCGCAGTGACTGCCCATCTGCCCGGCACACCGGCTATCACCCGTGCAT
This sequence comes from Raffaelea ambrosiae, assembly GCA_002778195.1. Classification (NCBI taxonomy): domain Eukaryota; kingdom Fungi; phylum Ascomycota; class Sordariomycetes; order Ophiostomatales; family Ophiostomataceae; genus Raffaelea; species Raffaelea ambrosiae. Next base: position 6,035,279 of record PCDI01000001.1, on the reverse strand, counting down.
TTCTTATGCCGCACTTTTCCTTTTGGAGCTGGCCATTGCCGTTTGTCGGTTCGATGACCCGCGCTGCTGCGGCCATTGATGCTATCGAGGCGTCCATGTCGTTTCTACAAAAGGACCCCCGTCCGGTCTGGCGCGGCACCAAGAGGTACAACAGTATTCAGAACCCACATCTGCGGCTTAGTCTGCTGGCCATAGCCGAAGGTGTCTCCTGGGCGGATGTTCAAGAGCTGGCCTGGGATGGGGGCAACAGTGAGGGTTGGAAGGACAACAAGACCAACAGTAGCAGCATCCGCGAAAGTGCTCAACGGCCACCACCCCACGCCACGAATGCCCTTATGATTGAAGATTTTTGTCGGTACAAGTACATCCTCCACACTGAGGGCATCACCTACAGTGGCCGCCTGCAGCTCCTGCAAATGTGCCACAGCGTCCTGCTGACGCCGCCGATGGCCTGGTTACAGCACACAACCCACTTGGTGCGGCCACTGTTCTCGTTGGACCTGCCACTGGAGCAAAAATGGACGCTGTCCGAGACGGACAGCAGGGCATGGGCAGAGCATTATACCCCCGAAACAGCCAACATGGTGTTTGTGGCGCCCGACTGGTCGGATCTGAAAGAAACCATTGACTGGCTGGAGGGTCACCCGGTCGTGGCTGAGGGGATAGCGCAGCGGCAGCGGGAGCTGTTTGTCCTCAACGACGGATACCTCAGTCCGGCCGCGGAAACGTGCTACTGGCGGGCCTTGATCCGAGGATGGGACGAAGTAGTGCAGACAGAAGGCCAGGGCTGGGAGAGCCAGAGGGGCGTCGGCTGGGAGCTGTTTTCAATGGGCTACGAGAATGATGCATTGGGTTAGATGGGAGGATGGCATGGCATCGCCTGAAAAAGCAGTGGTCTGTTTGCTCTTTTTTGTCTTTGGTATTTGATCGGTTGGGGATCTTTCGTTGTTTGATTGTTCTTTCGTATGCCTATGCACCAGCTCGATCTTATGGCCCTAATCGACGGCTGCTGCTGGACCAGCACGCTTTCCCCATTCTAAGCAAAGAGTCTCTCCTCTCTGAGCTGCCGCCAGTTGCTGCCCGCAGCAGACTGCGGCGAGCTGCCTCGATCTTGTGCACGGCTTCGAGGCTGATACACAGAGCGGGATCGAAAGGCTTGAGCGTGGACTCACCCATAGATGCCAGCGCTGCCAGACCTAGGTAGGAGTGATACAGGTCGGGTGGTCCACCGGGTGTTTTGGCAAACCCTCCAATCAGATGCTGTGTCTTTTCCATCAAGAAGCGTCGACTGGGTTCCCAGATCAGGTCTCCGCTTCTGAATCCTGCTTGGTTTAAAATAGACAGCGTGCCACATACCCACCACGTGTAGCAGGTATCGGCAGGCTTGTTGCAGCGGCCGTTGAACCCAATCAGCCGGAAACCGCCGTCCCCTAGCAGTGTTTCCGGTGTGATTCCTTCAGCATCGCTCTCTTCTTCTGCTTCTTCTTCTTCCTCCTCGTCCTCATCTTCGTCTTCGTCTTCATTGTTGTACGAGAGCTGGCGGGTTACCAGCCAGTGAATTAGAGCGGGAATATCGGGAACGCCTCGCGAAAAAATATCGGCGGATCGTGATTGATTCGATGCTTCTTGTGGACGGCCAAGAAGAGCTAGGGCAGCTATGGCACAGAAGGCATACCCGGCTGTGACAATCGTACACATTAACAACTTCCTCATACAAGTGACACTGGGGGGCATACCGTGGCTCTCATGCATGGAGCTCTCTGCAAAGCCGCCGTCGTAAGTTTGCCCCTGCCGAATATATCGGATTTCCGCGTCGACGTCAATATCCTCAACCCAAGCTACCGAGTCCTTCGCAATGTCGTCACCACGCAGCATCCACCGGATCATAGCCGCAATGTAGCAATACCGCATGTCCGAGCCGCCGGCGATCAGCACCCGCTGCTTGCCCGGCCTCCCGGGCTCAGGTATTTCGCCCAAGAACTCGCCGAAGCTGCCGTCTTTGCGCTGCAGTTGGCGAAGCCAGTTCAATGTCGCTATCCGGTCGACACCCAAGAATGCCGACGCCTCGTCTTCAGCCAGCAGACCCAGCAGCTGCAGCGCAAACAGCGTCGCTGCAATGTTGGCCGCGCTGTTCGCCCCAGTCACCGGCTGCCCCGTAGCAAAGTCGAAGCCGTCATACCCGCCAGACGCTTCTGGTTCCACATGTGTTGGTCCCCCTGTGAATCCGCCTCCCGGATGCTGGCACGACAGCACCCATGCGCGCAGTGTTCTGCGGTCGGTGCACGACAGCAAGTGAGGGTTGGGAGGAGGCGCCGATGATGCATCTACCGGTGGCTTCGAGAACTCGAGAAGATCAACGGCGGCAATGGCGAAACAGCCCAGCGTCATCCGGATGCTGTCGTTGCTGGTGTACTGGTGTGGCAACAGAGTGCGCAAGCAACGCTGCCAATACCGTAGGTGGCGCGCATTGTCCAGTGGCGGATCCATGGCTGTGGAAATGAGAACGGTGAGCGAGCGAGGCTGACAGAGCTGACGACCGTGGGCTGAATTTTCTTGGGCTGTGGTAGTGGGCGTGCAAGAGAGTAGTTAACTAGCTAACTGTTAACTGACTAGTTTACTAACTAACTACTAACTAGTTATAGCTTTTATGTCTGCAGCCTGACCTTCGTATGGCGGGCAGCTGACTTCTGGACACAGCTCCGGGTCTAGGCCAGCTCTAGCAGCACACACACGCCCCAACCCCGCTATCCAGCCTCGTATGGGGGGGGGGGGGTGGTTTGTGTTTCGCGACAGGAATCCTGTGACGCGGCCACGAGGAACCCCAGACAAGGAAAATATCCTGGCTTGGCCTGGCCATGCATGAACGAACGAAAATGTGTGGGTGTGGACGAAGCCAATGTGTTCTCTTGGTCTCACTTTGACTTGTTGGTCGCCTACACCCAAATCAGGCATTCAGGCTGCGCATGGGCGGAAAGGTGCGACAAACCCCATCTGACACGTTATTGTTGCCCCCCCAAAAACGCAAATGGGCTCCAGAAAAGAGAAGGAGCGACTGAGGTGGCCTACTATCAGTCTACTTTACTCTGACTCCAGTGCTTTTATTTCTGTATTTATTATTTCTGGTCTTAAGCTGCTCCTTATTAAACTACGCATCCTTTCCCAGTTCTTCTTTTCATTTCATGACTGCTTCTGGTGTTAGTCTGCTGTCTCGCCAGCCGCTTGCTACTTGCGCAGCGGTGTCATACAACTGCCAACTGGACGGTTCTGAGCACTAGGCAGACATTTCCGTACGCCTTCTCGACTGTATGATCATTCCATCTTGAGCTTTCGGTTCTCTTTGAGGTACCGGGGGCCTGTCAGCGCATGCCATCCTGAGAAAGTTGTCAAAGTGCGCTCAACCACTGGGCGGCGTGCAACTTCCCTGTTCCACAATCCGGCTAAATGCACAGCATCTTTTCTCGTCTCCCACTCTCTTGGAGACCCTCTAACTTTACGCCAGACGCGACGACACTCGCCACCAGGTTCCAAGCAATATCCCGCAACGGCCTCACCTTCCACGGCTTCCACGGCTTCCACGGCTTCCACGGCTTCCACGGCTTCCACGGCTTCCACAACACCCACCATGGCGCTAATATCAGCCAAAACCATCATCACCTCGCTGTCGCTCTTCCACATCACCCTTGGCTTCTTCTTCCTCACCAGCCCGATCTCAGTCGCCGACCAGGCTCTTGTATACATTTTGGGCGAAGCGGTGGGACTGGTTCGTATCTTTCCATGCCCTTGGTATACGATAGCGACTCTGCCTAATCTATCAAAAAGCCATATTCTAGGAGCTTCGAAGCACCATCGCCATCGCTCTCCTTCTTGTCTGTTGTGCTGGCCAGCATGGGCATGACAGACATGCTCACCCTCAGTCTTCCCGAAGAGATTTGTCTTGTGCACTATTGGGGCAGCCAAGGTAGGACAGCTGTGTTGCTTTCCCAAAACTACGAATGTCTGTCTACGTCATGGCACTAACCACCAACCACACAGCCCCCCTACGGCTTTCCATATCATTCGCCCTGCTCGTCTACTCTTACTTTTTCAGCGTCACGCCTCTATACATCTATGACCCTCGTTCTCAACTCAGCCCCCTCACTATGAGCTGGGGCGGCGACGGACTGAAAAACCGCGTATTTTTCACATTCGTCTTTGTTGAGTTCATTTCCTGGTTCTGGATATGGGTGACGCTGCAAGAAGAGAGGGCGCAAATACTGGCGCGCAAAGCTTCGCGCAGGCGAAGTCACAGCCATTCACACTAGAAACAAGAATGGGGGCACTGCAGAAAGCTGGCTTGGATTTGAGTAACAATGGCCGAAGAATAGAAGTGTGTGGGATTCGGGTCAATGTGGGCACGGGCAACACGAAAGACGCATCACGCAACGGAACTAGGAGGCCACTTGAAGGTTATCAGAACGACAGGAGGACAGCAGGAGTTTGGTCGGGGTTCACCTTGAATGCTTCTGGCCAGGCTTTGGGTAAATGGCATGAGTTTATACCCTTCTATATTTTTCTTCGCTATTTCTTTAATCAGATTCTCGTTGCTTTTTATATTTCCTTCTTCAGTAGTTGACTCCTGTGCCGAGCTTAGTTTCATACTTACAGATTTTCTTGATGGTTCTCTCTGGCTATGCTTCTCACACCTAGTCATAGTGTACCACCATCCAGCCCTTGATCGTGTCTCTCCAGCTGTCAAGTAGCTGGCCGGCCCAGTCCTCCACCACCGCCGGTCCGCCAATAGTAGTTAACACGGCCTTGGTCAGCTCATCGGCCGCCGCCCCTGTTGCCGTGCTCTTGCAGACCCATCCGTCAACGCGATCCAGCCACCCGGGCTCGCCTAGACTATCTTTGACTGATTTGACATGTGCTTTGATGTCTCCAAGGGTCTTTGCCGAGGTCGCCTTGAGGGTCTTCATCTCGGCCAACACGTCCTTGTGCAGACCCGACTTGCCCGTCCGGTCGCGCGCTGTCTCCCTCTCGTGGAATGCTGTCACGAACGCCGCCGTCTGCTTGATAGCAAAGGCCGCCTCGCGGGCCATGCCCAGACTGTGCAGGTCGGCAAATGTGTAGAGCACCACTGTCGAGCTCTCCTTCTGCTGCTGGTTCCTCGGTATAGCCTTGAACGTGCGCAGGATGTCAATCATGGCCGCCAAAGAGGACGTGGAGATACCCCATGTCGATGCATCTGGGGCCGCAGAGGGACTCGAGACCAAACTCGCCCCGGCAAGGGATGCCAGTAAAGACATGATGGTATAAAAGGCCAGCTCCGCTGCCGTCAGGCCAGAGGACGTGTCCGACTGATGCAGAAAGTCGGTAAAAGAAGACTCGGCCACGGCCAGAGACTCCAGCAGATACGCACGATCTCTAGCGGCAGCTTCGTTTGGCTTGGCCGGCTTATACTCTTTCGGCGCCTTGAAGTTGATAAGGTCCAGGTACTGCTCAGTGATCAACCCGAGATGCATTCTGGCATTCTGCGAACGGGCGGTCAGCTTGGAAAGTTACATCTCCCGACATATAGGGGGATATTTGCTGTCTCAAGAAAATCTTACGGAGAGCTCTGGTCCCACAGAGAGCGATTCAGCCAGGCACACGTTAAAAGTGCTGTCTAGGTGTGGCATGGAACCATAGTCTGTCACGTTCACCAACGAGACGTTGTTTGTGATGTCGCCTGTTGAAGTTGGTCAGCAATCATAGGTAAGTTTCTTGGTGGAAATAACGCACTGAATATGGAGACATCGTCTATGTCCTCCAGCTTGCCGCCAAAGACTCGTGTGGCCCTCCGCTCCTCCACAACAGCCATTGCACGCGTCGCGCTCCAGTTCAGACTGTCATTGAATGCGGCCATGTCTAGGATGCTACTGTAGCTGCCAGAGGTAAAAGCATCCCAAATTTTGACTGCTGATGGGTCGCGCAAGACATTAGCAAAATACGACCGCAGCGGCTCTGTCAGCACCTCCCTGCCCTGGAACAGGTTTGGGGTCATGGTGGATAGGCGGTCGTAAAAGAGCGGGCCAAGAGCATCGAGAATAGTCCGCTTGACCTCGAGGGGATCCCATAGCTGCTTCGCACGCGACCCGCACCCGAGTAAGAAGTACGCCCGTACAAGCGCCAGTCTTAGCGGTATGTCGTCCGGTGTTCTGTTTAGCTGAGTGTCGAGGATGATAACAGCCTGCAGGAAACGGGCGAGATCCACATCGCCATAGACAGGGGCAAGCCACGGTCGTCTACCTGCCACATCACGCTGCTTAGTATGGACACCAGACAGCTTTAGCAAACTGAAGGCGGCCACAAGGGCCAAGTCGATACGCGGGTCTTTGTCGAGCTTGGGGACGGCTGCCAAAAAGTCTTTGTCTTGTGAGAGGCTCTGGTATGTGCTGAGGCTACTTGTGGCAATACTTTGGAAGCAGCCACTGTAACTCTGCGGGTTCCCAGGCAGGCTTCCCAGCTTGGACGCCAGTACCGACGTCGGCTTAACAGAGCCAGTGTTTGTCGGCTCCGCCTGTGCTGGGCTTGGCCACCATGTTTGCGGACAGGTCGCCAGGAGGTATTGGAGCTGAAGTCCTAAGACTTTGCGGAATGTCCTGCTGTTTGGTTTGGGGTTCTGTTCCCCAAGAGTTAGCAACCTTGTTGTTGTATTGTGGATTACGTACGCGACTTGCCTCGCTTTCTGGTGCAGAGGCCAGCCGCTCTAGCAGGTCATTTGCCTCGGCAAATGTCAGTGTCTCGGCATAGCGCTTCACATCTTCGAATACTGATGACTTGTCTAGGTTTGCATCAATAAACACGAGGAGCTGCTCGACACGAGGCGAAGGCCGCCCAGTCTCAGCTCTGGGCAGGAGAGAAACGGGCAGGCTGAAAACTGTTTCCAACAGGGCCAAGCCAATATTCTTGATGTACATTGGTGGCAGTTTCGGATCAGCTGAAATAAACCGTTGCAATAGTCTTTGGACCTCGTCAAATGACCTAAGAGGCTGTTAGCGACGCCCCTTTCTTCCAGAGATATGCAATGAACGGGCTCATCATCAACGTACTTTTCAACATCAGCCCTCTTCTGACATGAAGTAATAAACGTCCGCCATATCCGCAGGTCACACGCGAGAGTAGAGGGTGCCTTGGATGTATCTCCGTTTGCACCACCCAGTGCTTGTCGGCAAAGATTGAAAACCGCGTCCCACTGCTTCATAAATTCAAGATGGGCCAGAGTTTCTAGGAAGACCTGCTTTCGGCCAAGCTCAAATTGCTTAGTGGCCCCGGTCTTTGGGTCCAAGACCCTCTTGAGAAAGTCACACGGCGTGGCGTGGGCTGCCAGTACGCGGAAGTAGAGAAGGAACTCTTCTTCATCCTTCAAACTACGTGCCGGCGGCGAAGTATCAGAGTCTTTCCCGTCGAGGACGATGGCTGTCTCGGCAGCTTTTTCGAGCTGCTTTTGAGAGAGCATTCCATAGATTTTTTGCTTTCCGTCGACGCACTGGGGACTGATCTAGACAATGTCAGACACAGGGACAGGCCGAGGGATCCTGGAATGCCCTACCGAGAGAAGGTGCATGAGAAGAATGCTCCAGTACATGAACCGCCGGTCGTTGGAATTGGAAGACTTGTCCAGGACAGCCGCAATCTGCTGCGCATTCACGAGGTCCCAGTTCTGCAAACACTCCTGCAAACAGGCGATCACGCCGTTGACATCCCGCGGATTGGCCTTTGCCCAGCGCAGCCGCAGGACACCGAAAGTGTCCGAAAAATTGGGCTGGTAGCCCTGAACCTCAGCGCAGGCCCATTCAAGAAGATCCAGGGACTCGGCGTCCTTGGGCACTGTGCCTTTCCGCACCCAGGCATCAACGGCCACAGCAGCGGCGGACTTTTCTGCAATGCCGTCCAGCTTTGTCTCGGCACAGATCTTGATAACCTAGACGGAAGGAGTATTAGATGGCAGAGTAAACAAAAAGAAGAAGAAGAAGAAGAATCATAGAGACGACCGGGGGTGATTTTTCGACCCTTTCGCCCGGTGTCGGAACCCACCGCGTAGTAGGGGTCGTTGCTGGTTTTGGCCCTCCGTTCAGCCAGCCGAATGACAGTCGGCCAGTTGCTGTCGGCAAAGGCCGTCTGTAGCTGCATGTCGACGCCATTCTTCAATGCCGGCTGAAGGCGCCGGCCGTTGTAGGAATACGACGGCATGGTGATATGGCACCAGAAGATTTTAATGGCGGGGGAGGGGCCGGGACGGCAGACAGCCTGACGTTGACACTACCAAAGGAAATGAGAGAATGGTACCGGATAATATTCCATTAGATACAGCGAGGTAGGCCAATAGCTTTGGGCAGCGAGGCGAGCTGAGAAGGTGAAGATCGTTTAGTTCGTAACACCATTTTTGTGTGTGATTTTTGCTGTGTGAGTCCCGGACGTTGTTTCTGACAGACCCGCTTACGTGCCAATTCAAGGCTAGCGTATATACCTATCAGGATTACAGGATTGCTTAAATACAAAATCTTGTTATACGCATACAATACTTGCTGCCGTCAATGGACGCCTTCTTTACAACACGAGTCTCGTGCAGACGCTGCTATTTGGTATTCTATGTATTTTGCAATGCTATTCGAATATTTTTGGGAGGGGTAGATGAGGATCCGGGTTACGAGAATCGCATTCCTCTAGACATCTCCGACTGAATGTGCAACTATTACAATCCGCCTCTTTCACTCGTCTAACGCCTCGAATGTCAACTTGCAATACAAGTCCTTGGGACGTGATACCAGAAATTGGTCATCCATCTCCATGGATGCGTGCATGTCATTGGAGGTCCGTGTGTGGTACCGGGAGTACACGTTGTACAACAAGCTGCGCATCTCCGCCATGGCAAGACTGTTTTTGGGTTGTTAGCATAGGGACTGGCAACAAGAAAAGTATTGCAAACAAGCAGAGATTTAATACGAGGAACCAAAAATACAAAGACATACTTCTTGCCGACGCATGTGCGTGGTCCAGCACCAAAGGCAAAATATAGCCGTGACTGCTCGTCTGTTTTGTTGCCGGATAACCAACGCTCTGGCCGGAACTCATGTGCATCTGGAAACACGCTTGCGTCGTACCGGTGTAGCGTGTAGGACTGGCAGCTGACGATTGTATTTACAGGCAGGAAATAGCCATCGACACAGCGGCCACCAGAGGGCACGTAGCGCGGCAGTGGCAGTGTTCCCGGCGCCCAGAGACGCAAAGCTTCGTGTAGAATAGCGTTCAGGTAGGGCAAATTTTCTAGGCGCGGGAGACTAGGCTCTTGGCCATTGCTTTTATCGCTTTCTGCCGTTGTTCTGGCTTCACGCAACTCGTCAGATAGCCTCGCCATCTTCTCGGCATTCTGTGGCAGAGACAGCTCGTGCATGAGAAAACAGAGGGTGTCTCCAGTGGTGTCAATGCCAGCGCCGATATGGTCGAGGCACTCAGCAACAGCATCGCATAGAGTAATCGCGTCAAAATCACGACTTCTGCCACCTGGAGATTCGCCTCCCTTCTCGTCATTCGCAGAGACATAGCTTCGAAGTCGTGTGGCAAGCGTGAATGGCGCATGGTCTGGTTGGCGGATGCAATCCCACGCATAGTCTTGAATAAGGGAGCCGCCCTTTCTCGGTTCAGCAGTCAGTCTCTCGTAGAGAGACAGGAGTGACGGATAATAATAAGCTATCACGAGAGCTACAGTATAAATATTTGTGTGAGTCAGGCACCCCGAGTCGCTGTGGAAGATCCTATCAAGAATGTGGGCAAGGATTTACCTTTACGACTGTCGTGGTACGAGAGACTTTGCACCATTTCATCATCTTTGCCAGCCTCAATGGATTTGGTGCCGTATGGGTGAAAAGTTACTCCACTGACACAATCCAGGGCATAGCAGTGAAGGTAAAGCTGAAAAGTGTTAGGGTTGACCAAATGATATGGGAGTCTGTTGGACACGCACGTAAATGTCGGCGCTTTTAGCCTCGCCACATATCCGGGCGAACACATCAGCACGGTCATTAATCAGGGCCTGAACTTCGGGGCGCAAGACGCTGCTATTAGAATAACGGTCCGCAAAACGCCTCTTCTTTTCCTTGTGCTGCTCCGGCAACGCAGATTAGCGACCACTGCTTATGACAGCATATTGAGTAGATCTCCTTACCTCGGTTTTATCTACAGTTGTAAAGAGGTTTCTAACAATTGTAAGTGTTAATTAATTTGTGAAATTTGACGGTTTTTTTCTCTGTTTCTCTCACTCACGTGTGACCTCCCTGTCGGAACAAAGAGTACAGGTCCGTCTTCACAAAACCACCGTTGGCAATGTAGATTTCCTTGATGGCCGTTGAAGAAGCAAACGTGACTTCGTTGGGCGCAACCCTGACGGCCGTGCCATACCTTTCGTGCAGGCCATGAATCCACATCCGCTTATCACCTTGGAACTCATGGTACTGCAGGAACACAGCTGTCAAGTTGGTGTACCAAGGCCCAGGAACTTTGCTCAACGGTGCAACCGATAAACGGTAGGCAGCCCATGCCAGCAGGGTAAATGCAAAGAGGCCACTGAGCGTCACAAGCGGTGGAAAGGAGGGGACAAGCTCCTGGAGAAGCATAGTGAAGATTTTCTTATCTCCTCAGGCTGGTCTTGGGCAAGATAAAGAAAGCCTGCTCTCTTGCCTAGCGAGATGGGGATAACCAAGAGAATTTAAATAGTCCCAATAAGCACATTGCTTCATGCTGATGCTACGAAGACCCGGGTCGGTCATGTGTCTGTTGATCTATATCCAGTCTTGGCATGCCGTCTGCTGGCCGAATCTCAAAGGGGAAAGTCTAGGAGATACAAGTAGGTGCCACTGACAACTGCGGTGACGCCGTTGGCTTGGGGCTTATCTGCTATCAACCCGACCTAGGGCCGGTCTGGTGAAGAGCCCCAAAACAGGCTCTAAGCCTAAAGGAGAAAGTGTAGGAGATGGTAGGTCTATGGAAAGCTGCACTTACACCCTAACAGAGCCCTGTTCAGCACTGGCGCAAAACATCTCCGTAACCGTGCACATTAGTGATAATTGGAAAGATTCATTGAGGACAGCCGATAGATCTTGAAGAGGGCTGGTCTGGTGGTTTACAAGAGATGCATGCACAGATCAGGGCTACCTGTAGCCTACCTGTAGCCTTGTTGAGACGGCTATATAAGGGTCCTGGGCCGGACTCAAAGAGACGGCAGTTGTGTGAAAATAGACTTGAAAAAAATAGGAGAGAGGGCACCAACATAAAGATCAATGGCTTCTGATTTCTGTGTTGTCGCTGTGTGCTGCATCTTTCTGGTTTTTTACTTCTACCCCTTGATTTACCCACGGCTTCCCCCCTATGCCACACACCGACAATGCTTGTCTCGGACTCTGTCTCTGGGGTGCTTCTATTGGCAAGAACTGACACTGAATGGCTGTCCAGGTGGCAGTTTGTCCGAGTGCGTTTCTTCCGTCTTCCTCTTTATTATGCTGATTTGTGTTTTGTGTTTTCTGATTTTCTTCTGGCTGTCAAAGATCTAACTCGGCAATAGCTGGTGACGGTACGCAACTGTCAAATGCTGCAGTGTCTACCTACTACCCAAACCACGTCATCGCGGTCATTGTCGTCTACACCGCCATGCACGATGTGCGTACTTCCCCTCTTTATCTGCACTATCTACATGAACTTTCACTATTGACTAAGACAGGTGTCCGCCTTTGCTAACCCGTGGTACAGCAGCCCCTGGGTCGAGGCTGTTAGTGCGTTCGAGGCCAGACTGTGTCTTGTTCCATCTATTCTCTTACTAATCGGTTGGTCAATTGGCAGGTTACGCATGGTGTTTTATCACACAGAGACTCATTTGTCTCCTGACGGTGCTCATTTGTGCGTGCTTACAACGATGAGGTTACCTGCTTAGAGTAAAGGATACCAAATTTTGACTGTGATCAAGTGTGTTTACTCTGGGCTCATAGAATAGTTGGAGGCTTGTGCGAGAGGTAAGGGTTCCGCTAAACTGTTTATGTTAGCACGAGGGTAAAAAGTTCATCTTTACTTTTGCATTCTCCTGAATTGTTCTTTTTTTTTGTTCTTTAGCTGATGGTTTCGTTCATTTCCTGTATGTACTTTCCCATCATTATTTCTACAGAACACCGAAGCAAGTAAATGCAACCCAATATTTCCAGTAAGCAAAAAGGAAATCGACCGGGATAGAGATGGATAGCTTCGTGGAGAGCTTTGTCTAGTATGGAATGAAGTCATGGTCACCATTTGTTGCGGAGGATGCTAATGACGGGGAAAAGTAGTGTGGTGTGCATGAATCGCACTTCTGGGCCATCTGGGCACGCTTCGGTAACGACGCTGCTGCCCAGCCTGCCTCGAGACTCCGCATCGTCACCATCAGGTTGTGGTTGTGCGTTGCGTTATACAGAGCTTGCAGGAGGGTTAGGATAGCTGCCCGGTCTTCGGCGGCGGCCGCGTACTCTCCTGCCACCGATAGTGCCGTGTTGAGGCCAATAACCGGCGAGAGGCCACCTGGCCTGAGATCCAGCTGGGCAGCGCCCCGGATGATCGTCTGGACCAGCATCTGCACGATCGAGTCGCTAGCTGGGGCGCCTCTGATTTTGGTCCGCACGTAAAGCCTCGCCATGTGGGCAAAGATTTCGTTGCAGGCAGCAAACTCGTGGTAGGTTGGGTCGAAAGTAGCGATGGCATCACCTGCTGTGGTCGTCCGAAGAGCAGGCGGTGAGTCGTGGTCTCGCTGGATGGTGGCCTGGAGGGCGGCGTCGAGGAGTTCCGCCTCGCAGACAAAGTCTGCTTCAGAGAGAAGAAGCGAAGGGTTCCGTCTCTCCCAGGCTACGGAGCCAATGGTGCGCAGCATGTTCACGATGCCCGTGCCACAGCCGGCATGGTTGCTGAGGGTGCTGGCTGCCGAGCGCAAAAATGGGGGCCGACCTTGAGACAGTAGGCTATGACTCCTGGTGACAGTACGATCGTGACTGGGGTCAAGGGCTTCGAAGCCGCCGTCCGAGAGCAGAGCCAGTGTTTCGAGCATAGTGTACCTCTGGCGAAGGTACAGGGTCAAGGTATCCTCGCCGGCAACGTACGAGGACGCCCCGCTGCTGGCAAGAGCAGTAGGAAGTGCTGCCCGAGCACCTTGGAGGTAGATCCGCCAGGCATTGTAGTCGTCGGCATCGGAGAAAAGGGCACCAGTACAAAGCATGAGGCTGGTTGCAACCACTACGCCAGCGCGGAGGGCGTGCGGCTTACATGGCATGTCGGGGCTGGTCATGTTGAGGTTGATCCCGTTAATTTCATCCCGTAGACTCTGGATGCAGATGGTCCGCGATAGGGCCTCTTGGGCTTTCAGGCGAGTGTATGCTAGTCCACCCACTTCGAATCGTGCTGCACCTTGCGCGGCAGAAAAGGCCACGATGGCGTGCAGAAGTGCGCGTGCCTCGAGAGCTACGGGCACCAGAGCACGGCAGGTCTCTTCTTGAACGCGGCGATGCGTGGAGATGGCAGCCGAGCCTTTGCAGATGAAGTCATCGAGGAGCATGCGCAAATCGGGAGCGAGGTCCGGCGACGGCGCTGGTGTTCTTACTAGGGATGAGGCATGTTTTGGGTGATGCTCATGAGCAAACTCTGGAGGCTCTGGAGGCTCTGAAGATTCTGGGGGCCCTGGAATATGGATTGGAAGGCGGATGGGTCCAGAGGATGACATGCACCGCCGCCAAGCACTGTTGGCCGTGTAGACAAAGCTGTCTGGGTCGGTTTCTTCATCAAAAGTCAGCAAGGTTGAACGCGAGGCAACGAAGATGCTGGTCCTTCAGATCTTACCTATCTTGTGAACTCGGCAGTTGCCGAAGCGGGACTGGTTGAAATCTCGTCCCCCCCAGCGTATGTGTAGTGGCTTGTAGGAGCACAGGCTGTGTGCTGCCAGACAGCGGCTGCACGATGGCCGCTCCTCGCCGCACTTCTGCCGACGGCGACGACATCGCTCGCAGCCGCCTCGGGATCGTTGCGGACTTGAGTTGTCTGAACTGGTTCTCATTCTGTTTCGGTTGAGTTACAATATTTGCAAGTGGACAGGCAGTTCCACCCAAGAGGAGAGTTGCGATTCGCTCTGATTGCATTGAAGGTTGAAGGCTGAAGTCGTCTATGGCAATCTATGAAAGTGGGGGAGATTCAAACCCACTTGCTTTTTTTGTTAAAAAGACTCTGTGCTGCCGATGCCCACCCATTTAGATCCGTCCTGGATAATAACTATTAGTCGCCCAGTCTAGGTAGTAGCACCCATGCTTCAGCATGGGTGTCGACTTGAGCGCCCATAACATAAACAGAATGCGAAACGAACAGAAAAGAGAGAGAGAGAGAGAGAGAGCGAAGCAAACAAAGCAAAGAATTAATTAACCCCAGAAAGATATGCACCCACCAAGTCCATATCCGCCAAGTCCATATTCGTCAAGCCCATATCAAAAGATCCATGCCAAAAGCCCAATAACTCACTGATTATTACGCCCAATGGCCTGATGGATGGCGTAGAAAATGACCTTTGCATAGCCGGGGCCATCAGCCCCCGTCCCAGAGCTTTGCTCAATCCCAAGCTCGGCGCCAATGGTCCTTGACGTGGGACTGTTTCGTCTCTGCCATGTATTAAGTTCCTGCGTCAATGACAGCTCCTCGTCGGTCAGCTCGCGAGCTTCAGTGCTACCTGCATGTTCCGGGGCAACCGTCACAGCAATGCACATATACCGGTCGTCCCACTTGGAGCTGGGAAACACACCCACACATGCCGTCCACGGAATATTTTCCGGGTAGCCTGCCATGTCGACAGTGGCTGTGGCGCGGCCGGCCTTGCTGCAAAGGGTCACAGACGTCGCGACTTGAAGCTTCCACAACTGCGGCTGCCACATCAGCGGTGGCAGCTCCTCCTTCCTCTCCGATGGTGACTCCCCCTCCGACTCCCGAGTGGCCCTCTTCTCCAGGAAACGGCCGAGCAGGAGAGAGCCCATATAGTAGGTGTTTTCAGCCGCGAGACGGAGCACGCCCGCCGCAGCCTGACACCTCTCCAGGCAGTAGCTGAACTCGGGCACGTTGTGGGTATTGTAGGCCACTCCGAGGGTCTCCCGGGTCATCTCGACGAGGTCGGACATGCCCTCGATGGCCGCTGATAATGCTGATTCGCAGGACGCGGCAGCCAGACGGAGGGCGACGGCGTCGCCAAAAACACTCATGACTTGGTAGCCCGAAATAACGCCAATGGCATCTCCATCCTCGTCCGCCCCATCCTCATTTCTGTCCGTCTTCGCAAGGTTACGGCGCAGGTTCTCAAAGGCGTGAAGAGCCGTGCGGCCAACCATGGCCGAGTGGACGAGCTGTTCTGTAAGACCAACGATACGCTTGGAGATGTCTCCAAAAGCGCGTTCGCGGACACGGCTTTGTACATGGCCCGGCATGTACTCGTCTCTGGCTTCGTCGAGTTGGTGGAGCAGGTTGGGGCCTTGGTAGCCGCTGTCATTGCCGCAGACCAACTCCCAAAGCTCGGCAGCCGCGATCAGGGCCTGTATCGCTACCGTGGTGTAGTCAGCGCGGCTGCTGTTGACGAAGTGGGAGACGAACTTGCGACCCTGCTCGTCCAGTGGGTAGTCGCTGTCAGGGGCGCTGCTGGGCCCCAGGAACTCTTTGGGGCCTATATTGTTGACAGAGACAGGCCCGCGGGTGACATCGAGTCTGCTTGCCGAGTGAGGAAGGTTACGAACCTTGCCGAGTATCAAATCTTCGCTGGGGAACATGCTGCCAAGCACGTGCCAAAGAGCCCGTCTAGAGTCGTTAGGGTAAAGTTCCAGCATGTCCCTCTGCACAGACATACGAATGAGGCGTGGCCGTGCGTGGCCGATGACGATGTCTGAAGGCATGAGAGTCATGGTCGCCCATTTGTAAACAAATGGGAGGTTCCGCAAGACCTCGACGTCGACATTGACATATTCTCTGGGGGAAGACTCCAGAACCGCGATGGCGACAAATTCCTGGCCCCGAGACGGAGCAGATGTGGTATGATCGAAATAAGACATGGTAGCTGATTTGTTCGGCCGCAAGATTTAGAATCTAAGTAGATGTGAACAGGTGTGGATGCTGTGCAGTCTGAAGTCTACATGTGGGAGCTGTAGCAGGGTTTGAGGCTGCAGGATTTGTAAAATAGATAAAGGACGAGAAAAAAGTTCAGGCTACGAAAAAAAGAGGAAAAAAAAAAGCAGGCTTGAAGAAAGACAGACGGCTTATTTATAGGCGCAACTGAAATGAACTTTAAAAAATGAGCTCACCGTGTGAGGCTATTCGCAGCTAGCAATGGTGTCGGCCGTATAAGCTCCGGCAGAAGCCTCACAAAACAAAATTTCCAACTGGAAATTTGTGCGTTTGAAATTTCTATTGAGCGTCCACCACGTCTAGTTGTTGCAAGCTGTTTAACATTGAATGGGGGGTTTGGGCATGTCCCGTGATGTTTCAGTGCCTGAATATGTTGCCCTAAAACCTCGCAGCCTCGCCAGTTGCAAAAAACAAAAACAAAAAAAAAAACACCACAATTTGTGTGATATGATTGGCCCGTAAACTCCAAATTTGTGGTATGTTAGTTAAACCCTGCGCCTATTCTCTTATTCCACTAGCCAGAAAACTGGCAGCCGATGCACTTTTTTTGTTCTTCCTTTCCAGATTGCAAAATTACACGTTGTGTGTATCGTCTTTGGGCGATGTCGATGTCTCGCTGTTAAAGGTCCGTACCGCACGAATCGTGAGGAGAATTCCGTCACCAGAACAGGCCACCTCCTGATTTCTTCTTGTCCTCTTTCCGTTTTTCAATCTGAGGTATTGTCAGTATGGCAAAGGAGCACGATGAAAATTAAAATAAAAATAATATCTACACACCCATATCTTCTTGCAATTCCGGTAAGCCCTGCGAATACAGTCGTTAGTTCTTGCTCCCAGACAAAATACGACAGCACCTGCGCCTTCCCCAATAATCTTGGGAATGTCGAGTTATCCAATTCTTCCCCTTCCATGCTGTAGCCTTCTTACTCAAAGTAGTCCTCGCAGAGGGCTCGTTCGCCTTTGTTGCGGTGCAGACATCGGATGCTCATCTGTGCTGCTTCCTGGCATGGGTCGAGAAACTCGCTCTTGGATTTTCTGGATGAAGTCTACCATTAGCTCTGTAACTCCCTTTTCGCCACTCTGCCACACCACACTGCCTCTTTCTCTCTTACGTTTCAAACTTGTTCTTGACTTCGGGCGTCCAAGGACCCTTTTTCGTGGAGTCCGTCGCCTCCTTGGTGGCTTCCTTGTCGGCCATCCTGCCTAGTCGCTGCCAAATCTAGAGCCCAGAAGAGCATGCGCACTTCCTGGGCAATTGAGTCTGCGTCTTTTGGAGAGCAGATCGCCGGCGCAGAGTGGGAGGCGATGTGCGCGTTGGATTGCTGTGACGGCAAAATCGCGGGATGTCTCCGGCAACTTTTACGCGCTTACCTCCGATAAGATAAGGCATCCCATACTCAAAAGCAGCCAAAGCCGGCCAAGCACTGTTAGCCGATTTGCCATACACCATAATGCTCTCAGTAGTTAGCTGCTGTATGACTAGGCTTTCGGCGCTGTTTCGGCCAGTCGTTGAAGAAACTGAGACACACTGTGACCACCAGACCACCAGACCACCAGACCACCAAACCACCAAACCACCTCCGTCTGGAGGTTGTAGCCTCGCGCCAAATGTCACACGGAAATACCACCCTCTCTTATACAATCTGCGTCTTGGTGATTCTTTTTCTCCTCGTTTCATGCCCCATGATGCCCGCGACCTGTCATCGCTTGCAAGACAAATTCCCTACAACACATGGCCAGATGTCTAAACATCGCGAGACCCCATTGTGGCGCTATGGGCTTTCAGACTGACGTCGTCCCCCCCCCCCCCCCCCCACCTCCCGGCCGGGGGCAATCCTGACCTTTTGAGGAATAGGCTCTTGGGCTCTACAGATTTGGGTGCAACCATATACCAGGGACCTGCCTGAAAAGACGACACAGAAAGGAGAGCCAAATCGACGCGAAAAACCAGCGCAGTCAAGTAAAGTGTGTATGCAGATCTCTCGGAGTGCTCGCGTAATGGTTTCTCTTGACTATATAACTCCGGGTTCTCGTGTGCTGGAGCTGTTTCTCTGCTCAAAAGCGCCCCAACTAGCCTCGTCGCCATCATGGTGGACTTACAAGAGTCTGCACCTGCCACCAGCGCATCTCCAGACCACCTCCTACCCGGAGATTCTTCGCCTCTCATCAGGGGCCTCTATGCATCCGACGAGTTCTACATTGGCTGCGGCACCGTGACATTCGACCGGGCTACTCGCAAAATCCTGGTTATCCGCGACCATGGAGCCGAGGCCGAGGCTGCAGAAGCGGCAGGAGGAAAGGCTGCCGTGTCCCCCGTGTACAAACTTCCTCGTGGCCGCAAGGACTGGGCTGAGGATTTGTCTGATACGGCTATCCGGGAAACTCTGGAAGAGACCGGAGTCGAAGCTGCCACCCTTCTGCCAGTACCACTATACACACGAGCGACGCCGCCACCAGGACACCCCTTCCTCTCGCAGGCCCAGTTCGATCCCAGCGGTAACGTCGCCAGTGGTGTCCCACTAGTTGAGCCAGTGGCAGCAATGCTCCACTACCAGGCAAACGGAGCACTGGCACTGGTGTTCTGGTATGTAGCCGAGGCAGACTCCCAGCGGCCCCTACGGACAAATACGCAAATGGAGGACGAAGACTACGAGGCTTTGTGGGTGGACTACGAGGCTGCGGCGGGGATGATGTGCAACAAGGACTACGCACGAGTGGTAAGGGTGGCACTGGAAGTGGTGCAAAAGCTGGACTGAAGAGGAAGCCTGATACCCATGTCGACTTCGTATGAAATGGGTGGATTGAGCAGTCCTATAGAAAACAATGGAAACACATGATACGGGAAAAATAAAGATACATCAATTGTGAAAAGAAAACAAAGAAAAAAAGAAAAAACGGCATATGGTATAGTTATGTGTTGTCGGGCCCTCAAGCATAATACAGAAGGCCGTTAGAAATCATACACGGGGAAAAAAAAGCATTCAAACAGGAGAAAGGAGATATTAGACAGGACTAGATAGAACGCCACTGCTCAAGCACCTCGTTTGTTGAACAAACCGAACAGAAACCACGGCTCCAAGCAACCGAGAGACAAGACGGCTCGCTACTTGGTCTGTCCAGAGCCTTCGGCCGTGGTGATTGCTGCTGTCGTCCCAGAACCAGACGCCTCCGCCTGGTGGTGAATGCTCCCGTGGCCCAAGAAATCACTCCGCAGATCCTTGATCCGGCTCGGATCCTCCAACAGGTCCCATGCCTTCTCCTTCTTGCTGCGGTGCGGCTTTCCATCATCCCCATCGGCGTTCCGTCCCATCTCACTCAGTCGGCTCTCGTCCGACGAGCTGATGGAGCCCGAGCTGCTTGAGTTGCGGTTCAGCACCATGTTCACTTGGGGGCCAGACGATTTCTTGAGACGCCGCTGCTCCGCCTTCATGTCCTGCAGCCTCTGGTCTTCGTTGCTCATTGCCACCACGCCCAGACCAGGGAACTGGCGCTCCAGAAACTGCTGCAGCACCGGAAGCAGCGTCTTTTCCGGTCTGTACGTGCCCGAGTCGTTGTCGATGATCAGCTGGTAGTAGCCTGGTCCGTCTCTGGCCTCGCCCGTGCTGGAAATTGAGCCCTGCTTGGCGTGACGCGACGTGGCAGCCGAGACGGGTGACAAAGTGTCGCCGTGGGTGAGCGTTGGAGGAGAATGGGGTTGCGGGGACTGTGGTGTGCTGCTACTTCCCGAAGCGTGCCGCTCGTGCTTCGCGTGCTTCTCCGAAGACGGATTCGACAGCCGACGAATGAAAAACTCGCCAGAGAACGCAATGTACGTGGCCACGTCCGAGTGCATCGAGTGCTTCGACAGCAAATCAATACCAAATTCCTTGCCTGTCTCGGTAAACCGCATCACACCGTCCAGCGAGATCATGTACGTGAACAAACGGTGCCCGTCGTCAAAGTGCACCAGCCGCAGAAATTGCAGCGACGCCTGCTCGCTGCAAGGCTCAAATGAGCCGTACTCGGTGAAGCGGTCAAAGTTGTAGATGCGCTCGTGCTGCTTGTGCAGGCCTGCATTCAGCACGCGTCCGCGAAGGCCGCGCGCCGTGAACATGCGGCCGATGATGGGACGGAACTCGACATAGCGGTGGTACAACTTCTCGGGGACGGGGCCCTGGAGCTGGATCTCATTTGCTTGGAAACTAAGAGCGGGAAAAAAGTTCGTCAGCATGTGCAACCCCCTCTCCCCCATGAATCTTTATTTTTTTTTTCAAAAGTGGTCTCACTCGTATTTTCGCGTCTGCCGCGAGCTTGGCCGCCCTTCATGGTCCTCGTCTTCCCGCTCGTCCCGGTTCACCGTGGTACCTGTGAGCCGGCCGATCATGGGTGAGAAGTGCCGTGTCCACGTCGTGGGTCCGATCGTGTACATCCGTCCGCCCGGCGGGTCTGACCGTCCCAGAACGCGGATGCTGACTTCAAACAGGGGTGTGATGCTGCTGCCGCCCGACAGCGCTGAAACAAGGCCCTTAAAGAAGTATGCACGCTTGCTGCCCATGCGCTTCTTGACCTCGTACGTCGTATGGTCGAGACCGGCCCACGTTTCGCTGACCTGCGGCACCTCGATGGTCACGTTGCCGAGACGGTCGTCGTGGTCTGACGCGTCCTCGTCGTAGAGCCGGCACTTAAGACGAAACCCCGACGAGGGGATGTTGGCCACGACCCAATCCTCGTTCCACTCGGGCTCCGTCGACCGGTGGATGGTGCGGGTGCGATGGATCATGATAGGGTCCTCCTTGTGGCGCGTCGGCACGTCGGTGGTCAGGGTAGCTGTGAGATACGGATCGGACGACGAGCTGTGCAGATCGGCTGCCGGCAGGTTGGACGCCTTGTGGAAAATGAACTGAACGGTGTAGCCGGGAGGCATGCGTGGTAGGGGCGTCTGGTCATAGCCTCCCGAAGGCTTCTTTGACGTGGCCTTCTTCTGAGGCGGAGACGGTGTAGCCTGTGATGCCTGTGGTGATGCCGCTGCTGCTGCCGCTGCCGGCTTGGCCTGAGCTGCCTCGGCCGTCTCTTTCTGGGCTGGCGCCTTGTCTTTGCTCTCGTCGGCGGGCGTGTTTGTAGCCTCCACCCTGTCATTGGCCTCGGGCGCGCTCGTCTGGACAACATGGTCGCCGTTCGTCGCTGCGGCATGGTCGCCATTCGTCAGAACTGGTTTGGCCCCCGACCGATCCTCTGTCGCGTTGATGGTCTGAGCATTCTCGACCTTATCGACCCCATTGGAAACGCCAAGCTCAGCCGCCATTTTCTGGGCCGTTTGCCCAGCCTTCGTGACCTCGGGTGGGAATTGTTGGACCTCCGCGCTCGCCATGGCGACTGAAAAATGAGGATTGAAGCTCCGGGCGTATGCAGCGGATCAGTCGTCGAGGCTGTTTTCGATCCTGCCGGTCTCGTTGGCCGCTTGGAGAGCTCTCGCAAAGCTTCGGGGTGCTGCAAGGTTGGGATGACGGGTGCCAAGATAGAGCTTTCTGAGTCCGAGAGTCCGCCAAGACAAACGTTCGCTGCCCAATTTTAAACAACCCTGCTTCTTCGGATTGAGATTAGGAATTAGTGTTTCTTTGTGCTGCCGTTGCACATGGCTGGCTGTCCTCGATCTGTCACAATCCGTCGCGCGCATGCACCGAAAATGCGAGGTCACGAACTTGCACAGCGAACAAACGGGATAATTAGAACACGACAAAGGGAAATCTTTTATTTTTTCCAGAGGTCTCCAATCGAGATTGGGACTTTTGATTGCGTGACGTCACCCGTTCGTGCAAGCTCATTGGCCAAGAGCCAGCTGGGGTGGCTGGGAAGTGGATCTCGCCGAAAGCAAGCTGTTGTCGTCGGCTGTACTCGTACAAAGCTGCAAGCTCGCTGAGGCAGAGTAAAGGCTCATAGGCATGGCTTCTTGTTTTGCTCCAGTCTCTCGCTGATGCATACGAAGTTTACCACTCTATTGCAGCTACCTGCTCTCATCAGCCCAGCTTGCAGATTCAAAGCTTGAACTTTGTCACAAGCATGCTGTTCTGCTCGACAGCTCTGGGGCAGTGAACTCAGCTAGCCTGTTAGAGCTTCAGTCTGGTATACCATCAGTTGTTAAAATGTGGCCCGCACAAGTTTGCCGAACCTGTAAAGAAGGAACAAGAAACAAGCGACCAGCCTCACCTGCGGTACTTCTAACACGGCAGTTACATGCGCCACAAGCAAGCCACAGCTCCCAAAATCCGAACCACGATTCTCACGAGGCAAACTCGGTGGGCTAGAGTTTATTCCTAAAGCCCTGTCGAAGGCTCTACCTAATCAGAACACACACGCGCATAGATAAACAAAATCAAGTTGGAATTCCGAAACGGTCCGTCTGTTCAGCACCTGCTGTCTTGGCGACGGCAGATGTCTAGTAAATCGACAGACGGCAGACATCCCGACGAGTCTTATTGTTCTTTCTCTGGTTGCATTCCATATTTCTATTCCCACACATGCGTAACATATGTCTCTTGTACAGATACAAGCAAGACGAGGGCGGAAGCATAGCAACCAGCACCCTGCTGCTTCCTCCGATACGAACATCGTTGCGAGAGGCCCAATACCGTCGCAAATGCTTTGTGGATCCCGCCGACAGCTTTCTCTAAGAAATCACAACGAAACTCCGGGATATGATTGCGGAAAGAAAGAGCGCTAGGCCAGTCTGGCCCAAGTGGAACTGGTGACCACTGGCTAGGAGACCGTAATCAACGGACGAGTGAGAGGGTGCAAGGACGCTTTACTGGGCCATTTCGACAAGTGTTGGACTCTTCTGTCTTCTCTCTTATCCCCTCTTCTCTCGTCCGTTTGTATCAATGGTGGTTCCATTCACTTTCTGGAAATCTATGGCTGAGATTTTGAAGAGCTGTAAAAGGAGAGCCATAAGAATCGGATCCTTCTTATTCGAGTTATGACAGAAATAGCGTCCGAGCGGAAACTCTAGGCGAAACATTTCCATGCATTAAGATACGAGAATGCCAAGCGGGGGCCATGGTCACGTCCTGTCCTCGGCATCGGGTGTTACAAAAACCTGGCAGGTCCTGCCGGTCTGGTTCCAGGAAAGAATAATGCGAGGCTGGCGGGACGTAACGTTGGCTTTGTATATTCTCTGCTCTCCAGACTTCCGGAACTATTCCTGCACCCCAGTTGCAAGGGAAAGGATGGACGAGTCCTTACTAGAAAGGGTATTTCTCGAAGAAGTTACTGTCCAATAGGCGTGGGATGATCGTCTGGATAGTAAAACCGGTGCCTGGCACCTCTGTCCGGCGCACCTCTGCTAAGGTGTCGAACCAAACCCAGATTCCAGAGGCCTGGATGTTTTTTTGTCTCCTTCTAGTGGAGACAAACCTTTTGTTAGAGTCAAGTTTCGGAATCCAACTTCGGGTTTGTTACAAACATTCTGTGCTACCCATCTACGCCCATGGAAGTGGTGTCATGTTATGTGTGTGACTGAGCATCGCCACCTACTAGTTGGTCATAGCCCCTGAGAATGCCGCAGTCAGGGCACTCACAGCCAGAGAGACTGAGGAGAGGCCCTTCAAATCAGAATCGTCCTGCGCATACATAGTAGGAGATACAGGTCTGAAGTCGTGTTGCCGAAGTGGCGCCTGACTGACAGAATTACAGTATCTATATCAAAGTTCAACATGAAGTCGGTCCTGAAGCTCGCGGTCCCTGCTTTTGCGATGGATTCCAACAAAGTAAGTCTACGACGCAAGCAAAAACAAAGAGCGAGAACAAAGAGTCTCACCCTGTTCCCCTCAGCCATTCAACCTGCCTTGTACCTTGCAAGTGGCCTCCCAGGTCAACATCACCTCGCCAAAGGTACCAACTTCGTCTGCACTGCCATACTGCTGGGACGTCTTGAATACCAACAGTACCGCATATCGTAATGGGTTCAGATGTAAGAAATGCACCCGTGATATGTGTATACGAATTTCCTTAGGCTTCTGACAGTCTAGGTTCTGTCGACCAGAATTGCCAGTTTTACAAAACCAAAGTGTTCTGCTACGACAACAAGTAAGTGCTAGTCTGGTTGCAACCTTTACCATCAATGGCTATGTGGCTCATTCATCCCGCCCTTAGAACACAAGATTTCAAGACGCCGGCCGGTGTAGCAGGAAATTTCTACTCTGGCGACTACATACTATTAGATGGTCAACGGGGAAACCTCTACTACGGACCCTTTCCGCTACAGCCAAACGTCACCAGCGTCACGCCAACCGTGTCGACCATACCACCCATGCCAACCACGGTGATGACCGTTCCTACTACGCCGGTTTCCACAACGAAGACTTCGACCGCATCTCCTGTGGCATCCCCTCTCGAGAGTGGTGCTCAATCGGGGACGACGAGGAACAAATTGGGGTTTGGTATTGGAATGTGTGTTGCTTCAGTGCTCATATCCCTCTCCTATTACATGAACGGGGTCGGGTTGTTTTGACTTCGAGTATCTTAGACGTAGATAACCCAAGAAAGACAAATAAAACAAAAAGAGTTTCAAGGTAATTTTTTTTTTTTGAAAAGGCCAGCTTCAAATGAGGAAAATTTTGTGATCTTTCCATATCACGTCTCTCATACCCCTTGAAAAATCTTACTTTCTTCGTTCTTCTTCTGTCTGTTCACCAGCGCATTGCCCGACGGTGGCACCAACCCTGTGCCGTGGCCCAGGTCTTCGTCCAGCTCCTCGCCGCCCACCACCGGCGGCTGGCATGCCTGCAGAACAAACACAATCCGCGCCCACTTTGTGTCGCTCGCATTCCGCCAGGCGTGCTTCGTCGCCCGCTGCACCATGGCGTCGCCACGCTTAAGCAAGCGCTCCTCGCCCGAATCAAGCACGTTGTAGACCTCGCCCTCGAGCACGACACCGAAATCGACAGACAGCGTGCGGTGCATCAGGGGCGGACCACCGGGGCCAAAATCGACGAAGCGCAAGATGGTGCCGTCGGCATTGACCATGCTGCGGGGTCCTTCGGACATGTATTCCTCGTGGGCGGCAATGTCCTGGTTGCCCGTCAAGTTCTCGGGGAACTGGCTGGTGGACCAGGCGACACCCATGCGGGTGGTGTCGCCGGCGAAGCTGCGGTAGGGGACAGGGTTAGAGGTATGGTAGACCGCCTTGCGGTCTCCGTCTCGGTGGGTGGTGACGTGGACGGTCGGGACGGGAAGGCCGTTGTCTGGCACAGCGCCCGCAAAAGCTGACGACGCTACTGCTGCTGCTGGCGGCTGTACTTGCTGTTCCGGCATTGTAGAGAACGGAGAAACCGGTTGGCTTGTCGGGGATGCTGTGGTGTGTCTGATGATGCCGGGATAGGTTCGATGCCCGACTCGAGGGAGGCTTTGGGGGTATTCTACGAGGTATATCTACGTCACAGAACTGAAAATAACGTCACAGCCAAATGAGGGGCACCCGCCATGAGTCGCACCGCCTGCCGAGCACACCGGATGTGTTGCGAAGAAAAGCAAACATTACAGCGGCCCATGTTTCAAGTGGACATACACGAATCCCGTGGGGTAAGACAAAAAATATGCAATGGGACCTCGAACGGTGTAGTATTGCTGCACAAGGGGTAGTAGATGTGCCCGGCAGTGTGGGTAGTTGCAGAAAAGATCAGCAGGGAGGGTGGTTAGCCTTCGTGGCCGGATGGTCTGCGTTTGCGTGCCATCTCCGCCAACGGTGCATTTCAGAAAAGACTATGAGTGCGAAGAGTAGAAATCGCGGGATCTTGCCGTCATGAGGACAGAGAATACCAGCCTTTTCCTCGTGTGTTTCAGCTCGCAATGGGTACAGATAATGAATTGATGCCAGAGTGGTATCTTACATTTCAGCCATCTCCGTATGAAAGCCCAACTGTGTTGCGACGCACTTTTTGGCGGATAACCCCCGCGGCACTTGCCCCGCCCTCGGCGTTGTGCGGAACCATTGAATTGCTCGGCTCTAGAACTCTTCCGTGTTGGGGGCTTCAATAGTTTGTCAATATATCGAAATGTTGGTAGAACTGTCAACTATGAGGTTGGTTGGCGGTTCTCCATTCGCCACCCTAATAGCCAATCAACCCAACCCACAGCCTTGGCGCCTGTTGCCATTCTACCTGGCTTAGGGGGTCGGGGGTGTCCCTCCAATTCCCGCTCGATAATATTAGTATGCCATCATGGCTGTCTTTTGCTGTAGTGTTACCGAATGCGAGCATCAAGGGCGGGGAATCCCTTCGAGGATTCTGTGGTGAACACAGCAGCTTCCTTGATATTCAAGCAGGACGCATTAGCACCCCCAGGTCTCTGGCCCATCAAAACAGAGAATTGACACGCAGCTGGAAGGATCTGTTAGAAGGTACAGTATTAAGACTAAGAGAAGTAATCGTGGATCCACAAATCCTTCTTTATTTTCAACAGGATCTGCTTTAGCCCGTGGATCCATCTGCAGCCATCCATCAGGACTACGAGCAACTGCAGTAAAGACTGGTAGAATCGACAAGTCTAGCCGGCAATGACGCATAGCAAGCAGAAGAGGTTTTGTATACTTGAGAATGGTACGCATCTTGCAAGGCGCTTCTATCTGGCAAAGTACTGCCTTTCTTGCAGGGGATGGCTGGCTGGCAAAGTATCACCTATCTTCAAAGCACAGCGTAATATCGCGTGTATCTGTTTAAGTGTCAGCAGGTTTCGATTCCCATCACTTGTACTTTTCACGATGAGACATGCAAGCGCCTTTGAAGAAAACACCTTTAAAAGAAAACACTAACTGAAACAAAAGACAGCAACAACACAAAAACTTATAAAAACAGCAAGTTAGGCGTTTCACAAAAAAGTTCAACAAAATGGAAGAATGTTGTGGCATTGGAATGCGCTCCCTGTTGCTTTGGTGAAATCGTGCTCTTGTGCGAAACCATAGGTATGTAGGTTTTTTTTTTTATGTGCGCGCGCGGTGGAGGCGCCCCAGCCGGGCCGCCCGCAACCTTACACCGTACATTTCTCGCACAGACTAGTTTAGAACCCCCCAGGAATAGAAGGGATAAGGGACCGGGCAGGCACGGCGCCCCCCCCTGCATCTTGCAACGGCTTTTATTCAGTATTTTTGGGCGATGCAGGACCTCTAGAAAGGGGCTAGCAAAGCACCAAACAAAGGCAGACAAACAAACAAACAAACAAACAGAATAAGCCTCCAAACAAAACGTGCTCGCAGAAAATGTTCCGAAACAGGTTAAACAAAAGGACCGCGCATGGGGGCGGGAGAACAGACAAACGGGCCGCAGCTGTGCGAAACAAGGGGTACACGAGATGAAAACCCCTAGCCAAACAAACCAAGCGAACCAAACAAAACGTAGATCAAAACAGGGAATTACAGAGGATGTGTACGAGCAGCCATACCCTGTCGCAACATCTATGCGGTAGATAGAAGCGCGCGCATACTCTACGGTGCATACTACGAAGTACACAGCACAGATACGAAGTCGGGTACGAAGAGGGTGAGCTGTGGTACCATGCGTTTGATTTTGCGCGACCTGCTCGTTGTAATTTGTCTACGAATTAACATAACTAGTATCACCGGTTTCTCGGTATACTCGTAATTGTTATTACAAACAAGATACTACACAATAGCGGGAGACAACGTGCAAAATTCCGAGGCAATCCATTGGTGGCCAATATTTAATAGTCTCTTGCCGTGGCTTGGTGCATACCATGTCATGGACTTTGTAAGATACACCAGAGACATGATTAACACATACGTACTCGTATGAAAGAGTCTTCTGAAGGCGCGCTTCCCCTACGAGTGCGCATCCGCAAAGTGCAGTTTTTGAAACAAAAAGACCACGCTGGCAGAAGCTCATTGTGCTCATTGAAGCGAATCTCAAATGAGTGGCAATTTTATTTTACCTGGTACATCGGTCCGCACCGTTGAAGAACGCACTCAACGAGAAAGGAACGAAGCGCTTTGCCGCACCCGGTAATCCGCGGTTGCTCTTTGATTCTTCATTCAATTGTTCGACAAACAGTGGCGCTCCACTGAAGGCAAGCAAAAGACAAAGAACAATTCAAGAGCCACAACGGTCGGCGCCGACCGTTCCCAAGAACATTCTTGCTTTGTGGTGAAAAATTTTTTGCGATTTCTAGAGGAAGAAAAAGAAAGATCTCCTTCTGCGTTCATTTTGTGGGGAAACGATTATCTCAAGGACTCTGCAGGTACCACTGTGGTGAGACGATGCGTTGTCAACAAAACTACCAGGAAAGACTGTACTCGCACAAGCATTTCCTCCTTATGTGCGACATTCTCTACCAGGTCAAGAAATCCCGAGCACGTCAACACATTTTCAAACCCAATACTGAATGGTCTGCGACATCGGATGGTCTTGACAGCCAGTGTGACAAGCAGTGAGACGAGTTGCTATCCAGGCAAGGAGGCCAAGGGAAGACAGTGCGGCGGGATAGGGGGAGACACATCGGAAGCAAACTACGAGGTACAAAGAGAGAACACACATCGGCAAGACGGTGGCAGAACTCACAGAAGACAGATTGTACAAAATGTACGAAAAAGATAAACGCCACAAACGATACAAACTATTGAAAGATACAAAGAAACCACACGGTACAAGCCATATCAAGAAAAGAAAAAGACAAAGAACACGAAAAAACGAGATAGGCGGACAAAAAGAAGGACAGAAAACTAGACAAAAGCAGCAAAAGCAGATGAAACTATCAGATGTAAAGAGGCGAAGCAAGAGATGCAAAATACCCTTGTGGGACAGTGCACATGGCCAATGAAGCCCTCGATCATGGCCTCATAGTCGTGGGCACTAGCATCATCAGTTTCTTTGTTCGTTGGACAAAAGAGGAGTGTGCACTGCGCGGGGGCTTTCTTTCTTTCTTTCTTTCTTTCTTTCTTTCTTTCTTTCTTTCTTTCTTTCTTTCTTTCTTTCTTGGGGTGCAGAAAACCAACGGCGTGGCAACAATGCCGTGTACTGGGTACTACCAGGCTACTGGGTATGTACTGGAATGGGCAAGATACACGTCCGCGGAAAGGTACTAGTAACTAGGGGCAATTCCTTCCTAGTGCAGCCCCGAAAACTACCGGCGTGGGCGCACAGCGCAAGGCGAAACAAAGGAACAGGGCTAGGGGAGAGAGAAAACTCTGCCCCTGTGGCCCGTGCGAATTGTAGGGATAGGACGGAGTCTGGTACCTGGATGCGTGCTGTGGCGATACGCTTGGCAGATGTACCTCGCCCCAGCACCCTTACTACCAGTACTCGTGGCAGGAACTCCAAGAATAAAAGAATAAGCATGACAGACTGCCAGGATCGAAGGTCAGCCTAGCGTCAGGTACACAGCCAATGGCCGTGCCCCAAGTGTGCGGCGGAACCCCTTGGCGGAGCTGGTGTGCTCCACTCCGTTGGCCACTGGTGACTAAAAGTGGACCGTCTGGAGCTAAAAGCACCCTGGCTAAACCAAAAAAAGAATGATAGACAGTAGTAGAAACAAGAGCAAACAGTGAGTAGCAAGAAGGAAAGAACGGGCTTCCGTTGCACCATGGCCACAGGGGCCCCACCCGGAGGCTGTCTGCCCAATCCGACGGTCCGTGAAGGCAGATTTTGGCTTCTTTGCGGTTTTATTTGGTTTTCAGGGTTTACAGGGTAACTATTGCCTCGTTGGGTGGGCGTGCCTGCCTCGTCTCATTGTAGGGACTTGCCGGTACTTTGGATACCTCCAGACCTGGACGTGTACCTGGGGATGTACCTTCCTTCCCGCGTAACCGGGCTCTTCGTGCCAGCCCTCCCAGATGCCTTAGCAACACTCTTATTTAAAGGAGACCGTTCCCACCCGCAACTCTGGGGAAGCCTCCTTTCTCTCCCAACCCACATCGTCTTTCGTGACTGTTCGACATTCCTTTCTTTCCTTTATCTTTCTTTGCAATTTTTTTTGCCGCAGTCCCCGGAGGCAGGCCACATTCCCTTTACACTCATTGCCGACTCGTCACTCTCTTTCGAGTCTTCACGAACCACGAATCTCGTCCAGTCCTTCCATTGCTCTCAGCAGCACTCTTCTTGCGTATCGATCGCACCTCGCATCTTTTGCTCGCTACATAGATCAACCGCTGATCTTGTCCTGACATATCCTGTCACTTAAGTACACAACTATCACAACCTTACCGACTATCCAGACCAACCTCGACACAACTGCCAAGATGTACGCGCTTGATGCTGCGACCCTTTTTGGCCTGGCGCTCGCCGCGCGCTCAGCCGCCGCTGCGGGTATTTATGCCACTCCCCACGACAGCTTCTCGTCGTCCATCGGCGTGCTCGGCTGCAAGATCAACACCAACCGTGTGGCTTACTGGCCCGATGCGGTCGACTGCGACAACATCTGCGTGAAGGTCAGCTACGGCGGCCGTTCCGTGCACCTGCTGCGCATCGACCAGTCCGGTGGCGCTCACGACATCAGCTACGATGCCTGGAACTACCTGCAGACCGGCCAGACCGCTGCCGACGACCCCATCGCCGGAGGTGGCGTCGCCATGGAAGCTGAGAACGTCGATGCCAGCGAGTGCGCCGACCTGATCCACACCGACGGCAGCAAGCTGCCGCTGAGCGCGTCCAACAGCATGAACTTCCTGAGCAGCTGCCTGTCCGAGCCCAACAGCTACGTCGCCAAGAACCACGTTCTCTACAACATCTGCGACTCGCTCTGCTCGCTCGGCTACGACGAGACCTGCACACTCGACCTGTCTGTCAGCAACCAGCCCAGCTGCAAGCACACCCTGGGCCTGACCACCAAGCTGACCACCGCGCCCGTCTACAATGTCGAGTACGAGACCGGCAAGACTGTCAACGCTGCCACCGGATCCAGCGTCTCCGCTGAAATCGCATACGCTGCTGAGGGCTCCGACGAAGACTCGTCCAGCAGCTCTAGCAGCTCCAAAGACACCAGCGACTCCAGCGACTCCAGCGTGGAGTCCTCTCCTGCCGCTGCTGCTGCTCCTTCATCCTCGTCCGCTGCCGCTCCCGCACCGGCTGCCACGTTCACGTCCACCGCAAAGGCCGCCACGACTCTCACGAGCACCAAGGCCGTCACGCCACACACCAAGGCCGCCGCTGCCGCAGTCTCCGACTTGTCTTCGGCCTCGCCATCGACGTCTGCGGCCGTCACGACCACTGTCTCGCCTGGTGTCTTCGCCGTGACCAGCGAGTCTCCTGTCCCGTCCACCACCACGTATGCCACGCCGACGACGCCGACCACCCAGACCACCCAGACCACCCAGACCACCCAGGAGTTGACTCTGCAGACGCCCACAACCCCTACCACGCCGCAGACGCCCACTACTCCGACAACCATGGCGACGACCACTCGTAGCACGGGTGTTACCGCCACCGCCAGTGTGTCGGCTTCGGGCAGCGGCGCCGTAGCCGCTGCTTCTTCGGGTACCGCTTCCGCCGATAGCTCCAGCGGCAGCACAACTGTTACCTCTACCAGCGGCAGCGGAAGCAGCAGCTCGGCCGGCACGGCGTCATCGTCATCTGCATCGTCCTCTCCGACCTCTGCTGCAACTCCCATGGAGGCGGTTTCCCTCCGGATGGCCTCAATGCTGACGGGCGCATGGGTCGGCTGGATGCTGCTGGCATAAGCTAGCTGCTCCTGCTCTTTCTGCCTTTCAGCTTTCGGGTCCTGGTGCTATTTGGGGTTTGATTTTTTTTTTCTGTTTCTTTTGATTCTCCTGGGGGTTTGGGTCACAGCATGACAAAGTGACACCATTCAATATTGGGTTTGGGGAGAAAAAAAAACCTGGCCGCCTGGATTAAATCATTTTGCGGTTCATGAGCATAACATACACGAACATTCTTTTGTCATTCGTTTTCACGCCAGTTTCTCTTCATTTCTTGTCACTCATTTATCCGCTTTTTTTCTGTCACTCGTTTGGCAGATTTCGCTTCTGTTTGTACATATTTGTTTCATCCCATCTCTGCTAGGTACAGCGATACCCGAGGAAAGGCAGATTTCACGGCTTCACGATTGGAACTGCAAGACAAAAAGGGCCAACACTACACCGTAGATGTCACCACTAGGAACGAATTACAACATCGTATTGCATGAGCAACCAAGCCCAAAAACACCTGTAGACGTGACTTCATTTCCGCAATGTCAAACTGCGCGGATCTGCAACGATCTGCAAAGCGACGCTATCTATCATTGTTTCACGAGTTACCGATATGGCTGCCCATGGTTGAATATCTACGTACACCGTAATTTTTTGACGCCGTGGTCTGTTTAGACCGCCGCAAAAATCCACAGGTAGATTTTCCCTGTGTTCTGCCTCTGTTGTTATGTCTTCTTTTTGCTTTGTTTACGTTACTGCTTGTATATTCTGTTGTCGGCTTTAAATGTATTACTAGTCCCAGGACACCACATTTGCGCTCCGGGTCTCCTTGAGACCCTTTACTAAGGTAATTATCTGGTATTATTACACACCGAAACCTAGATGTGATCACCTCTTCGTGTCTGACCATCTGTCTGTCCGAACTTGGGGGCCGGGAAGTTGTCTGGGGGGACGAAGAAATTATGCAGCGCTGTAAAATTCGGCGTTCCTAGCCCCGTCACTGGGTCCCAGCCAAGTGTCGCATTCCACGCCGTTGGCCTGGCAAAGTATGTTGTGTTGTAGCAGCCCGTGCTGGAGCCCGTCTTGATGTCATGGAAACCAGGCCAATTTGCATACAGCCAAGGGTTAATGAACCCAAAAGGCTTCATGTTATGATCCTGGCGTACCGCATTCAGCATTGCAACTATCCCGGCAAAGACAGGTGCCGATGCGCTTGTGCCCGACAGTCTGCTGAGATGCCCCTTGTCAAAGACAAGAAAATTGGCCCCCTGTGCCGAGACGTCTGGAATGCCGCGGTTGGACGCATTGAAAAAGTCCTTGTAGGTGTCGCCAAGTTGCTCCAAGTAAGCCTTGACTTTTTCGTCCTGCCAGGCCGGCCGCGCGTGAAGACTGCTGAAACCACCCGAGCTGAATGACACAGCCTGCTCAGGTCCCGTTTGGTACGTAGCCCCAACGCTGGTCACGAAGGGGCAGCCGGCCGGGAATGTCGGCTGGAAGTAGGGTTTGTTGTCCTTAACACGGACACAGGTGTCGCCTGGCCCAGAATCGCCAGAGCTGAAGATCACACTGACTCCTCTGCCACCCAGCTGCATAAACATGTTGCAGATCTTGAGGGCATAGTCTTCAGGAATGGACTGTTCCTCCTCGCCATACGACGTTGACAGTGTTTGCGGCAGATCGTCGTCATCCAAAGCGAGCATATGTGTCAGAAACTCTAGATACGGTTCGTTGCTTCCTGGAGCCGTTGGCTGGTCGGGCGTCGGTACAAGTGGTCTGAAGATCCAGATGGTTAACACACCGAACAAGGAAACAGCAATTAATGCAGCAGCAAAGACACATACCCTCTACCTCCAGTGCTGTACTCGACAACGGGAATGGGATTGCTGATCCCCAAAACATACTGCAAATCCAAGTTCGCCTCTCCTACAGAATAGTTAGAGCTGTCTGGCGGCGTGGTGTGATGCGGTGTGCGATGAAGGAAGCGGTGCAAAACGGGGGTGACATTTGGCAACAAAGCTGGGAAGAGACCTACCACTGTCCGTATTTGCCTGCTGGTCATTCAGTCCGCCATTGATTGTGACGACTGAAAAGTTTTGCTTTACGGCAGCAGGGACATACGTCTTTGTGAAGACGGCTAAGTCGTTGTACCTGGCGTACTCTTCCAGGTAGGACGCAAAGCCAACCAGATTCTTTTCTGGGTTTTTGGGGATGTAGTCCATAGCGTACAGCTTCTTGAGCATGTCCGGGGTGACACCATCGACGGCGGCGGCAGCCTTGTTGCCCGTCGTGGCCGCACCAACCTTGGCTGCCTTGACTTCCTCCGTGTCCACACGGTGGATGTCAAAGATGGTTGATCGGTGGGTGCCCAGCTGACCGAAGCGTGTCGTCGGCTGGACGAGGTCGACGTGGCGAGCCAGCTCGTCAGGCACGCTGTACGAGAGCGTCCGCAGCGCCGGGCCGTTGGCCTTCTCGTACTGGTACCACCCGAATTTGGCGTCCAGCAGCTGATCAGCGCGGTCTACAGTGGTCGTGAAGGAGATCCAATCATTGTCCACGGCCGACTTGATGCCATACTGGGAGAGCCAGGCAGTCACCGAATCCACAGCATCTGCCGATGGCGCCGTGTAGCTGCGCAGCTCGTCCCGGGACAGATGCTGACCGTATTTTGGGTGGTCTGGTGTCGACACATCTAGCACAACCTGCTCGAGCTTGTCGCCATGCTGTTGGTGTAGGGAGACTTTGAGGGCGACAAGGTCGTTCGGCTTAGCCTCGCGAACATAGCTCCAGCCCTGGGGAATGCCAGGCAGGCTATCCATCACCCGAGCTGCCGCAGCAGAGGCGAAGAAAAGGAGCGACACACGCATGGTGGCACTCGACGAAAGATGAAGGGAAAGCGGAAAAAGAAGAGGAGGGCGGAGAAATAAGAATGAGAAAGAGAGACTAAAAAGAGAGAGAACTTAAGGGGAAACCATTAAAAGAACCATTTCTCTCTGGGGGGGAATCAGGATAAATAGAAAAGAGAGTCTGGGCCGAAGATTATACTTCACACGGACGTCTCCTTCAGACTGCCATCTCGGCTGCTTTTTCGAGGGGGTGGTAGCCTTCATATACATGGGCTCCCACATCTTTGTTCTTCCGGCTTGTCGTGGGTTAATATTCTAACAGGCCCCCCAAAGCATGTGTGAGGTATACCGTCAAGGCTATGCACGGGACAATGTGCGCGCCCAGAACAAGTAGATGATGTGTTGTGTTCATCAATGGCCGACAAGCCCCGCGTTTGGGGGTGCTGCAAGGGACTGGAAACGAAACGGTGGTGGGCACAGCATGCAGGCCTGCGTGCATGGGTGTCGTCACGAAAAGACGACAAGCTAGTTCTGTTGGAAGAAGGCGACAGTGCCTGGCATATGGACCTTTAATTTTCCACCACCCAACAAAATTGTTCGCCCCTTCCTTCCGAGCCGCTCGCGAACGATAGGCGGCGAACCGCATCTCCAAACTGGGAGACGGGCAGTGGATGTCCCGTTTGGGCAATCGCGGGACGGGAAGGAAGGAGCGGCCAAGGAATGCACGGCCCCGTCTAAGCCAACCAAGCAAGGCGGGCACGACGGAGACAGGTCCTCCTTGCGGATGCGGCTTGGATGGCCGCTGGGTTTGCCGGGCTGCTAGGGTCTTGCGCCCAGAGTTACCATAGTTCAGCCAATGCCGATGCTTGCCTTTTTACTATTCGATGGCGCCAGCTATGATGTCAAGCGGCGGCAGCACAGAGGATACGGACTATCTCGCACTATGGAAGAGAAATTGGCTAGCAGAGGTTACGGGGACGAGGGCAAAATGTACGGGAAAGAACAAAGGAGGCTTACTTAACGAGAGGACAGGGAGCAGGCGAAGGAAGGAAGGTGGGGGGAAAGGAAGGCGCGAAGGTAGCGACAAGGAACGAAGGAGAGCAGAATTTGTACCCAAATAGTATGAAGAGATGCAAAAGAGAGCAAAACAACCGCTGCAAAACACACACAACGATACGGAAACCGGCAAAAATGGTTAGAACAGATGACAAGCTACGATGACAAAGCAAGGAACGGAGAAACAACGGAAAGGCCAAGGATATCAGGAGAAGGTCCCGAAAGTAAGACGACATCAGGCATGTCAGAATCCGATATCACGACTGAGACACCAAAAATGAGATATTCTGCAAGAGAGCGCAAATCGAAGGCAGACTGGGTTGCTAGCACCAAGAGCAGCAGCACGGGCTCCATCCATTAGACGCCCACAAGGAGGTGCCCACGAGGGCATTGCCATCTGTGTTCTACCAGTACATTTCTCCATACACATAGCCTAAAGGTAGCCAATGCCCCCATATCATGCAAGGCCACAGCCAAAGTATATTTATACGGATGCACACCGAAATGCACCTTCGCAGAGCCTTGGAACATGCAGGCGGAAAGGGGCACTCGCCGTTGACTGCCCCAGCGACGGACGCGTGGAACGGCTACTGTCTACCGCCAAGTCAGGAGGCCAGAGTGCGTGGCGATGGATTGGACGTCAAAAAAAAAAGGTGCTTCTCGTTTTCTGTTATTCACTTTACCATCTCTGATTGTTATATGTCGCGTATTCTGCCTTGTTTTCTCGACTGTGTCTCTCCTTCCTGGATTTTTTTTTCCCCCGTTCTTTTTCTCTTTTCCAGTCCCCATTGTGCTCCTTTCATCTTTAGCGAGATCGTTTTTTTGTTGCCTTTCCCATGACCTCTTTATATTTTCATTTCTTTCTAACCTTGCCTTTCTCCCCTTGTCTCTTCTTGGCCAATATGGGGTTTTCCCTCTTTGCTCTCTCTCCTCTTGCGGCATCATCCGCTTCCGTTGAGGATAGTCCCGATCTGCAGACTGCCCGCTGAACTGTCGCGGTTTTCCGTTTATTGCTTTTTGTTTTGATTGTTCCCTCTCGTCGTTCTCCCGCCATGGCCGTCCGTCGCCTTACCTCAATCTGCAGTATCCATTATCTCGCACTTCATGTGTCTTGCTGGTAATTTTACAGGGAGAACAGACTTGGTCTAGCCAGATGGCGTCCAACGCATAACCTGCGACGCGCCGGGGAAGAGTGAGAAGCCACTACTGTCGCAAACGCCACTGCCGGACGTTCTTTGTTTTCCCCGTTGCGTGGCTTCTCTGCTAGATCGAAGCGGGAAAGGCCGCCAAATAATTAGGGGGGGGGGGGGTCTTTCGATCGTGTGCACGCTTTGGCAATATGCTTGCCTCTCCACTGGTGTTCCGTCCACCGGGTGCTTAGAATTTGGAGACGCCAGACAGCTTCTACTTAATACCCATTATCCACCAGCGGCACTCCCCCCACATCAGGGCATTCCCATTTGCCCCCTGTCGTCTCCATCTCCTCCAGTTGCTGTTGGTCGCACCCCTCTGCCCTCTCAAACAATGTGCAAAGTGGAAGAATCGCCTTTCCACTTGGTTTACGTGCCAGTCTACAGGCACAGAGTAGAGAACGTGATCTGGTGTTCATCCTGCCAAGAGCACGTATTGCATTTGTCGTCCCTACCAGGGCAGGTGTGAAATCCACGCCCGCCTAACAGCAACTGGCAGTGACTGGAGAGGACGAATCCAACTATACAGCCCTAGCTCGAACCTCGGTGAGCTCTCTCTCAGGACCGAGCGAATGTTGGGCTCGCCAAGATTGGCTTAATTCCCCAGGGTTACAGGAGGGCCACATGAAGCAGGCCGGGATGCTATTGTCTGATTTCAACATTATCACCTCCCCTTATGGCTGCGCTTTTTCTACTTATGTCCAAGACTCTGCCATCCTATTTGCGTATGGTAAAAATATCCCCGCCCTGATTTTGCCATGTGTCCCTTGTCGAACTGCGTCCTTGCTGTCTACTAGTACTTCCTGACCAACCGGCCTGTCCGTGTTAGTGAATCGAACCTTCCTCCTCCTTGCCCAGTTCTCCTTCCCTTTTATTCACCACTGCCCATTAGGGACGAGTTGAGTGCCTCTTCTTTTTGATTGTTTCCCTAGTGATCTCTTCTTACGTTTCTTCTGAGTGTCGTTCTAGATTTTACGTCGAGTAGTGAGGATTGTACATAGAGTCTGCTCTCTGGGTTGTTGAAGAGATTTGCACACCCGCACTGCTTTACAGACAACTACTCCCCTTGCTGGCCGCCACTGCTAAAGACGGGGAACAGGCCAGGCAAATAGCACAGTCTCTTGATGCCGGCACGCGAAACATCGCCAATGCTGTCGGGGCGGCGCCCTTTTACAATCTCGCCCATAATGCTCCTCGGCAGGCCCAGCGTCGACGGCGAGATACAGCATCCATTGACTGCAACATGTGTCGGGCTAGGAAGACCGCAGTAAGCAATTTCCCATGAGTTGCAACGTTGTCTTGAATCTGTCTCTTGGGGTATTTCGCCAGATGACGAAGAGAGTTTCCCGGACCCAACTGTGTCTCTGGTCTCTTATCTCCTTTCTTTTTTTATTCATCGCCTACTGTATCCTTCCGTGCCGGTCACTGATCAGTCAACTGCAGTGTGATCGTATGCGTCCCAACTGCACTCTATGTACAGAGAGGAAGGCACGGTGCATTCACCGGACCAATCATCGAATAGTAGACTCCTTGAGCGAGTCAACGTCGCCTGGTCTTTGAGGTCAGCTGGAGGTGCTTCAACAACGCGTTCAGGGCCAGAACGACTTGATCCAGGCACTGGCTGCTCTTCCTACTGAAGCAGCGCTCGACGTCCTCTGGATTTTGCGTACCGCTCAAGACCCGTTCTCCGTTCTAGCACCCCTGCACAGCCGCACCAACATTTTCAAAGACGGAACGTGAATTGTCGTCGCTTCACCCGGCAGTCTATCTCAGTCTCGTACCCATAGACAACGCTAGGTTGTGAGCACTGATACAGCCAAACGTGCCATTTGTCGAAGGCAGCAACCAGGCAGAGACGTGAATGGCTCGTTCCCGTCTCCACAACTCACATCACCTGCAGCGAGAAACCCATCTTCTCCGCCGTCGGCATTTCTCAGACTCAGATGTGCAGGCACAGTGCCCAAATGACACCTGGGACCATCCAAACCGCCATTGAATCAATTGCTGCGTCCCTTGCACGATGCCACCCAGGAGCCAGACTCCGTTTCGGCTCCCATCTCAAAAGGCGCCCCGAAAGCATCCAGCGATCGCTATGATCCGCGCCTCCAGAAGATCTCGATTGCATACTGGACAGATGCTTCCATCACCGATGAACTTGCTGCCGACGTACTGTCGTTTTATCTTCAGTACGACCATGCGCTCTTCAGCATTTTCGATGTGGACCTCTTCCTATACGACTTGGCGAAATGCCGGTCAATATTTTGCTCGGCTTTTCTTGTCAACGCCGTTTTGCTGCTTGCATGTGTGAGTACTTGGACTTCCTGGATGCGTGGTACAGACAACTGCCAAGACAACTAACGAACAAACATGCGTGTAGGAAGGTTACATGGCCATCAATACGGATGACTCGTCGCTTGGCTGCCAATTATTACATGAAGCCAAGAATCTCTGGCGAGGTCAAGGAGCCAGTACGTCTTTGATGGCTATTGCCGCATGCGAAATATTCTGCACGGGCTGCTGTTTCTACGGCCAAGACAGCTTGGCTCTGAAAGCATTCAGAAAAGGACGGCGCATGGCTGAAGAAATGCATCTACTTGGACCTCTGCGAGACCAAGGTGCTGTGATTGAACACTTCCAGAAGCAGTCTCCAGACTGGTTGAGGGCTGCTGCACACACTGCGTGGGGCACTCACAAATGGCTGTCGTTAGTTGGGAAGAAGTGGCTGTGGTGTATATTTGGATTCGCAAATCGATCGAAGCCGGCCATTGTCTGAGCAAGTGCCTCTTGCCTTTGCTGAAGAAAAAATACCAGAAACTCCTCGTGTGGGCCGACTCAATGATTGGCATCATTGATGATCGGAGATCGCCAAAGATCCTACTTTATCAGTATGCTGTCTCACCTTTTGCCATCCTTTCAGGGACTGCATGCTAACACAGACACATAAATTGGTTACACTACACGGTCCTTCACATTTTCAGGCCGTTTCAGAAGGAGGCAGTCGGTGTGACGGAGAGTGCTCCCCGGCGACTGCACTCCGGGGTCTGCTGATGATGGATGTCCCGACCATACGGCAGCTGCTGCAGCTCATCTATTTCTACGTCTCCAAGGCCGCTGACATGCCGCTCTCTGTTTATTTCAATGCAGCATTCGTGGTTGTTGGACACGCTATGCTGCAAGGAAGGCGGTATTGTAGACACTACCGCCTGGGCTCGACGGACTGGAGTTAGCTCCGGAACGAGTGATGACTACGAAACGGCGAGCAGCAAAGTGGAGGACCAGTCGACCGGATCATCTTCATCTGCAGTAGCTGTAACAACTTCCCAGAGCTTACACAACACAGGTGACCAGGACGTCAATGCTCGCCTGTGCTTTCTCCTCTGCGTGCGTGCTTGAATTGACACGTACGTGTGCTATCCCACGTTGCTGGACTGTATCCACACCTTCATGTTCATGGCCCTCGAGGCGGACCTCCTGACTGCGAATGAAGCGCGTGCCATCTTGGGGAGTCTGTGCGAGCGCGGAGGACACCATGCGGCCGATGCAACGTGCAATGTGTCCAATCTCGTCGACTTTGATCTGGCTTTGAGCAACCCCGAAGCCCCGAAGAAGCATCTGTGAACACGCTGGCTCTGAAATTCCACGATCTGGCCGCGATCAACGAGTTTACTAGTGCCAAAGATTTTGTCACTTTGGAGAAATGGTCGTATCGTTTATGGGCTCGGGCTATCCGAGACAGAAATTATACAAAACTGAATCAAGACACGTCAATAACCTGTACCTATAGGGAATCTTGTTTTTGAACCAAGCACAACTGTGTGAGGCAGATGCTAGCCTGGCTACGGGTATTTGAAGGCGCAGTTGAACGAATGAATGCCTACATGAGCGACTCATCCAGCCGATAGAGTTTACAAAACGCAGCATTCAACTTCTCCTTCTTCTGCTTGTATAGAGCAGGAAGACGCTTGCTCTTGCTGATATCGGCCAATGCGATTCCATCGCCAGTCTCAACCAGGCTGGATAGATCTCCCCGGTAGCTGTATCCGCAGCGACTCTCACTGCCCATGTTCTGTATGCAGGAGCTCTCCACGACATCGGACGCATGATCCCTCAGGCTCATCTTGGCCAGCCCCCTGGTGAGGCCAGCATAGACGACGGGCGAAAAATCAGATGGCTTGGCCAGAGAGTAGACGGGACCGGCAGTCTGCTCGAGGGCAGGGAGGTATAAGTTGCAGTTGGGCCTGTAAAAATCGGTGCGGGCCAAGGTGTGGAGTGCGCATGGCTGGCCAGACAAGTGACAGCATTTGCTCCTCACAGCGACTTGCGGCATCAGGACGTCCGTCAATGACTTGGGCCTTGGTTCCAGCGGCCGCTCGCTACAGGGCAGTGCCTCCGTGTAGCAGTATCCCTTGGTCCATCGGAAGTCGAATACCTTCAGGATGGCAGCCCGGGCAGAGCCGACAATGAAGCGGTGCATGCCATGGGCAGCCAGAGCACCCATGGGGGCGACCATCTCAAAGTGGTCTTGGAAGATGGCATCAAAGGACGATGGAGTGCGGACGTCTTGCAGCCGGACGCTGCCGTCGTCATAGGAGCTCAGCACAGCGCTACCGGAGCCCCCGGGGACGGACGCCATGTTCACTGGCAACAGAGCGCGGGCGTTGTACAGGTGACTGTCGTCGTCATAAATGAGCGTCTCCTTGCAGCGTCCCGAGGGCCGCATCTTGGCTGCGTTCACCAGCGTGGCACCGGCAGACGTCCTCGCCACATAGCGCACGGGATCTGTGCTTCTATTCATGCACAGGGCCAGGTTCCCGTCTCCCATGAAACAGACCTGCCGCAGGGACATAAACTCGGAGGAGTAGCCCGGCAGGCCACGGACGTCAAGAGTCTCAGCTGGTTCGACAACGAGGCACGAACCGGGGTCGTTGGCTGCCCGACCTGCGTTTGGCACCACACTGGACACCACGCTGGACACCGCGTCACGCAACGGGTAAATAAACAGGTTGTTCTTGGTGATGACGGCAGCGGTGTCTTGGGCCGCGCTGGTGGCAAAGTGTTGGACTTCGCTCTGTTCGAGCCT
Source organism: Raffaelea ambrosiae (assembly GCA_002778195.1). Taxonomy (NCBI): domain Eukaryota; kingdom Fungi; phylum Ascomycota; class Sordariomycetes; order Ophiostomatales; family Ophiostomataceae; genus Raffaelea; species Raffaelea ambrosiae. The sequence continues at coordinate 5,993,321 of PCDI01000001.1, read as the reverse complement.
TGATGAGGAAGAGGGCTGGAACGAGGCCACGGTGCGTCCAAATTCTCCATCGTTTTGGTCTGCAGATAAGAGCTGCAGTTTACCGCTGGCTCTCCCCACAAGGAGAGATGTCAGGCCCGCCGAGGCGGCACTTTTCTTGTTCTTCAGGATGGAAATGGCCGTCACATCGTCAGGCCCGCTCTTGAGGCCCATGGCAGCACCCTCCATCGTCGCCCAAACTTCTCCCTTGAGCAAGGAATTTCGAGAGTGTCGCCAACGGACTACCACGTCCTCTCCCAGACCCCATGCGAGCATTTCCTCCTCGACGTTGCCCCCCTCGCGCTCCAAGCACGCATCGACAATGGCATGCGGCGGCAGCGTCTGGTCGGACCGCCGACCATGGTGGCCACGGGCTCCTCCACGTGCTGCCCCTCGGCCGCGACCACGACCACGGCCACCACGGCCACCACGGCCACCACTACCGCGCCCATATCCACGGCCGTATCCATAGCCACCGCCGCGGTTGGCATTCATGTCGGCCAGAGCTTGCTGCTGCTGCTGTTGCTGCTCTTGTTCTTGTGCGGTTGGCGGCGGCAAGAGTGACGCCATGACAAAGGCCCGGCGGTCCCATGCTCTCGACTGCCCGGTCAGTGTCTGGGCCAGGCCAATCCACTCGTTATCCGCGACCAGATCGGGCAAGACGATCGTCCCAAACTGGCTCTTCACAAAGGTGCGCCATCCGTGCCATGCCACCACCTCGCGGAGCCTCTTGCATGTCGATCCGAGCCGGGCCACACTTTGCGCCGTGTCCAGGTACGACAGGATGATGCGCAAAACGATGGGTGAGAGGTACTCGAGCCGTATCGGCGAGTCGTCCGCCACACTCAAGAAGGCAATATCGAGCTGAGCCGTCATAATGTCCAGCCAGCTCGGGATATCTCTTTGACTGGCTAGGGTTTCGGTGGATTTGGCACGATGGTCAGGCTATGGCAGCCACAGGTATATGCCGTAAGATATACTCACAGCTGAGGAGGCAATAGCTACAATTACCATGCTTGAGGGCCTTCTTTTTTTCCGTACTGGTTCTGGCAGAGTAGATTGCTGCCAATAGGTATTACTCTTAACCCCTGGATTGTGCTGTAAGCGATGCTGACCATCACGTGAAGCGGGCAGTGTTGCCAGAGCCCGCGAATCCCCCACCAAAACGTGTTTGACTCATATTATTTCTTTCGATAAAGAACTCAGGATTGGCGCCCGGCGCAAGTGCTTGCACGATGTAGTTAGTTGCCCTGTACTTTGCATTTCGTGGTTCTAAAGGTACCAAGGCAGAAAGCATTTCACTAACAAGACGACTTTCTCTTCCTATTCATTGCTGGCTCTTCCATAGATCCCTAAACACCCCATCTCGAGGGGCTCGCTTGGGCTGGCCTCTTCAACAATGCGACCCTGGTCCAGAACGAGGATCAGATCAAAGTCCATAGGCGTGCGCAGCCTATGGGCAACCGCAGCAGCAGCCGGATTTCTCATGGACCGGCTTGACAATCTTGTCTTCCGTCGCACGGCAAGGCAGTTTCCCAACTAGTCTTGGTGTAAATAGGGGTTGTAACTAGTTAGTTACATAGTACCGGGTATTGCTAATTGTACGCGGCGTACAAATAAGCAAATGTACGCCCCTCCTTAAATCGCGTCACGTGCGAACACCCGTGACGCAGGACCCTTCCACTCTATCATAATAATTAATAATAATGCCTCACAAACATCAATTACCTGTAAATTCACCGGCCAACCTGTTCAATATGGCTTCCATATATGGATCTGATGCTTTAGGGCTTCCTCCTGCCTCTTCAAAGCTTCCTCCTGCTTCTAGAGAGCCCTCTTATTCTAATTATTCTACCTTTTTTGAAGACTTTCTTAATGTTTCAGAACTATCTCTTGCTTCTTCAAAGCACTCCCCAGCTTTACGTGCATGAATGGAAATTTAAACTCTGATCTCCTTTGGTATATGCGTTTCTATTACTTTTTTTACTGCTTTACCACAAGACTGGCTTTTCATGCGATTGTCACCGAAATCTGAGGGTCTTGCTTCACGGGTGCGCGCACGTGATGCCATCTAAGGAGGGGCGTACATTTGCTTATTTGTACGCCGCGTACAATTAGCAATACCCATCGACCCCCATAGTACATTGTAAAGGCTACATACGAGTACAGCTAGCTGGCTGGCCGTCCCAACACAGCAAGAGCGACCCCCGGATTTTACATAACGGCTAGCAGGCTGGACTAATAACTAGTTACCAGTTCCAATAGCTGGAGGGCTGGAGTACTAGTTAGTTATGTACTAACTAGTTAGATACTATGTAGCTATTGCTGGCAGAGGGTGCTAACTTACAGGCCAGGTAAGTGCGATCCGTGCTTCCGAACGCAAAGTCAGCTTCAGCTTGGCTTGGTAAGCTTGGCCAGCTTTCCTCTTCGCCTCCGCAAACCACACAACCTCTCTTTTAGCTTTTACACGTACAATCACGGGATTTGCATCGTCTCACCTGAATCGTCTCATCTGAATGAACTTGCTCTCCTCTCTTGAATTGCTCATATCATAAGATTGTCCCGCTGTGCCGCCATCTTGTCTGCCAGGTGCCAGTGAGCTAATTTTCTTGTAAAAGACACATTACTTACCACATTGACACACGAACAGCCGAACAACCGCCACATCTTCTCAGCAATGGCTGGACTGGCAGAGATAGCAAGCATCGCGCCCCTCAGCCAGATTGCATTTGGCGCCATGGTATGTATAGGACAGTGGTCTCTCTTACTTTTCTGTTCCGGCTCTTCGTGTGTCCAACCTGTCTGTTCTGTTGGGCTCTTCCTTCTCTTCTTGGATACTCGTCATACCACAGCCAGATGACTTGCGCTAAACTTTGCGTGTCCGCTCGCCAGAACCCTGGCCCGGTCGCAGCTCACACCTACAGCCTGCCCGCTCTGCCATATGCCTACGATGTGAGTGTGGACGCTAGTTACTCCTCCGGCCAGACCAGGTCTCTAACCAATTGGGCTAGGCTCTCGAGCCTCACATCTCCTCTGAGATCATGACCCTCCACCATGGCAAACACCACCAGGCTTATGTCACCAACCTCAACGCCGCCCTCGTCAACTTGACCGTGGCCGCCGCTCAGGGCAACATTGCCGACCAAATTGCCCTCCAGCCCATGCTCCGCTTCAACGGCGGCGGCCACATCAACCACGCGCTTTTTTGGCCAACGCTGGCACCAGCGGCGAGTAAGGATGCCAGCGAGCCGCAGACGAAAGCGCCACAGCTGGTGTCCGCGTTGACGTCGACATATGGCGGGCTGGACGAGTTTACGGCGGCGTTTTCCAAGGCGCTGATGGGGATCCAAGGGTCGGGGTGGGGATGGCTGGTGAAGTCGCCGTCATCGGAGACCAACGACCTGAAGATTGTCACGACCAAGGACCAGGACCCGGTGGTGGACGCGGTGCCGATTATTGGGATTGACATGTGGGAGCATGCATACTATTTGCAAGTGAGTGATGACCCGAGTTTCAGACCAAAGATTATAATTCCCCATACTTACCCCATAACACAGTACAAAAATGGCAAGCAGTCGTACGTGGACAATGTGTGGAAGATTATCAACTGGACGACAGCCGAGACGCGGTTCACGGGAACGCGGGGCGACGTGTTTGACTACATCAAGGTGACGTTGTCTTCGTGACGGGGTTGGGTTGAGGGGTTTGAGCAAGGTGTATGGAATAAGACAATATGGCCCCCAAAGTGCTGGTATATAGCTTTACTGTGTATTCTTTGACCCATCCTTATTCTACATTATACCAACAGTGATTAAGCCGTAGTTATCCATTTGTTGCGTGTGAAATCACCAGAAGCATGTAGAGCACGCCACCGCCAGAAACATACACTGCTCGACATAACGCCTGTCTATTAATGCCCCGAGGGCAACCCAACGCCAAGCAAAAGAGATGAAGAACGACAAAAAAAAAAGAGGACTGCAGATAAAAGTACACTCGAACAGAACCGATGCTCCAACAGCACGCTACGGAACGTAAGTGCAAGCCAAATACAGGAAGAATAAGGATGAAGGAAGGCAGGAGAGTGAAAGAATAAGGCAAAAGAGGAATCGAGTATGAATAAGAAGACCAGCAAAAAAGCTGCCACGTTACCCATGCCCATGATGCCATCAGCATAAAGGAAAAGGCTTGTTCGTGGTTATCGAACCCGAAACAACACAAAAATGCCCTTCTTTCCCGTCTCAAGCCCTCATGCCAATTCCCGTCACATGGCATTGGCAGGGTATAATGTCCCAAGCTCCCCATACCCAGTTTGGCCCACAGACAAAAAAAAAATAAAGGGTGAGTTGACTGCTCATATGCTCATCAAAAGACAATACCGCAGGGTGCAACTCTCCCTCTCCTTCGTATCCGCAGAACAGAACCTGAAAAGGAAAAATCCGATCTCTACATGGCACCGCCGATGTCTCTAAATGGTGCCACATCCGGAAGGTGTGTGTGTGTGTGTGCGTGCCTAGGCTGTCTTTCCGTTGTCCATTGTTTCTCTTCCTTCCGCCTGTCGCATTCTCCTTCCCTCCCACTCTTCTATCCGGGTATCAATAAACGGTCCGCAGCCGGTGATGAACATTACAACCACCGAACAAAAAAAAAAACCATAGTCTTGGTTTTAGTAGTTGAAAAGGGGTCTCTCTCCCCTTGTTTTCCGTGTTTCGCTGTCATATCCGCGCAATCTCATCTATATCGTTTGCAGTATATATCGGATTTGTTTCGTTGAGAGTATAGGGTGACATTGTCATCCTTTTGTCGAGCTGTTCTGGCTATCGGGAGGGCAGGACAGGAGGGTGAAACAAAGTCGTTCGCTTGTCTAGATGCCGCCAGACGGACGCGGGCGCTGGCCGACCACTTCCCGCGCATAGAACTCGACAAGCATGGTCGCGTAGGCTTCCAAATCTTCGATCGGGATGGCGAGGCGGAAGTCGTTCAGGATAAGGAACTGGAGCTCGAGATGGTTGAGTTCGGCAAGGGGGAGACCGCCGACCTAGAGTTGTCAATGCAGTGGACATACGATAATCATGACTGTCGGAGCAAACGCACCTTTGCATATCGTGAATTTGTGTAGAAGACATCCGAGAAGAACTTGCTTGCGCATGTTACACCGGCGATAATAAGGCGGTGGATATTGAAGCTGTCAACTACGAAATAGGTGGCCATGAGCGACGCTGGATCGTGGATGCCAGTTAAGGGGTGGGTGGAAGCGTGAGGAGTGCCTGCCGGGGCAGATGCCATGTCTTCATCCTCATTGTCGTCGCTGTCGGCGAGATCCTCGTCCGTCTCGTCAGCGACGCTTGACTCGTCGTCTGCATCTCCATCGCGCATAGGGACGTCAGCCTCGCTTCGCGGACGCGAAGACGGTGCACTAGAGGAAGACAATTTTTTGTCCTGCTGCTCAGACTTCTTGCGGCGCATCTCCTCGTCGCGCATGACCAGCTCGTTGACGCGCTCGGTCATGCGGTCAAAGTACACCAATAGGCTCAAGAAGACTTCGTAAGTCGTCGGGCAGTATTTGTGGATGCGCGAAAGGTAGCTGAGGATGGTAATGGCGGGCACGTTCTTGCCATGGAAAGCCAGGACAGACGTAGAGAAGGGACTCGAGTGGGAGTCGGAGCCGTCGTTGTGAGCCTGCGCCTGACGCTGCTGGGAGGCGTTGCGGTGCAGGGCATCGTGTTGGTGGTCGTTGGTGGTGGTGATCTTGGTAAGAAGAGCAGCTACCATCTCGATGATATCGGCAATGGGCATGCCGCTGATCTCAAACTTCATGTCCTGCAGAGGCGGGTCGTTGAGGATGCCCGGACCGTTTCCGGTGGACATATCGAGCTGGGCGAGCTTTTGGATGTGGCTTAGGTCGCGGATGCGGATGGTTTTCTGCGTCCGCGGCGTCGGCCCCTGCATGGAACCTGCTGGTGGCGGAGCCGCGACGACGGGCACAGAAGCTGCGTCGGCACGGGTCTGCGTCCAGACGAGTCCACCATCACTGGCAGGAGACGGGATCGCATTTGTCGGTGGTGGTGGCCGAGCGGCTGTAGGCTGCGCCGGGACTACTGTAGCAATGGAGGACGTAGATGACGTATCTGAAGTAGAAGCGGCCGAGGGTGTGGAAGCCATGGCATGGGCAGTTTCGGTTTCTGTTGGCGCCATGACCGCAGGATGGCCATCCCTGTGATGGGGACTGCGGTATTGGGCGGCGTCAACGTCGCTCGGCAGGGACGAGTCGGGGGGCGTTGGTATGCGTGAGGTGTTTGCGTCGGCAGTTGTTGTCGTCTTCGAATCGAGCGCGGCGCTGCTGGCCTGTGAGGAGGCAGAGGAGGGCTGCTGGTGTGCAGACGAGATAAACGAGTTGGACGAGGAGTTGGACGACGAGAGAGGAGGCGACTGCGGGTGGGCAGCGTTGGGAGTGGGGGCTGTTGCAGGGACGGCGTGCTGGTGAAGCGCGCGCGAGGGCAGCTGGGCGTGGTGAGAAGCTGAGGAGGCGACAGGCTGCGGCTGCTGGCACGGCAGGGCTGTCGAGGGCCCCCTAGTATGGAAGGAAGAATAGTCCGCCCCACCAAAATCACCGATCAGAGTAGCCATGGTATCATGGTTTGGCGTGAAAGGTGGAAGGCAGCGGCGGCGGTGGACGTGGAGGAACGGAGGAACGGAGGGCGAGGGAAGACGGAGAAAGAGGACGGAAGACGATAATTGCCAGAAAAAAAAAAAAAAAGACCGATGACAATCAACCGAACGATTTCTGGCTTGAGAAAACAGTCGTGATTAGCGTGTGTTGGTTGGCCTCTGGGACAGGCCCCTGTGGTGCCCCGCGATAAAGGCCCGGAATCAGGAGGGTAGCAAGCGGGCTGCGTTCTGGCCAAATGTGGAGCGAGGTCTGAAAGAGGAGTGAAATGCGACGTAGGTTGACGACGGATGGAAATGCAGATGGAATGCACAAATAGATGGAGAACAAAATAAAAAGCCGGGGGAAACAAGAACTTTGATGGAAATTGGGGATTGCCTGGGGAAGTAACGGGAAATGCGAGTTTCGGAAAAGAAGGAAGGCACGAATACGTCAACGCGACATGAGGTTTTGGCAGAGGAAAGAGCGCCCCCAGCAAAGGCAGCAAAAATAACTTTACACGCCACCCCCACGCAATATTTGATACAGGAAGGAGCGAACAGGAGCACAACCCCGCGGCTGAGCAGGCCACAAGGGAGAAGTTAGGAAGAGCAGGAAGGAGCGATCTAACTACTGAACAAAGGAGTCGTGGAACGAGGACAGTCTTCTCTGCATGCAAGTGCGTGCAAGTGCGTGCAAGTGCGAGCAAGTGCCCTTGGTGTCTTGTGCAGACGGGCGATAGTATGCAGGATGGTGACGTTGACGGGTTTGACAGGTTGGGGCAAAAAAATAGGCCGCAACATGCCGCCAGCCCAACACTGCAAGTGCCAGCGAGTCCACGGGATGGAAGGGAGAGGCGAGCTTACCGGAGGACAAGGACAAAAACAGGGCTAGCGCCAGGCGGGAGCGACAAGCCAAAGCTGAGTGATTACTGGAGCCACGCCGCCAGGGACAAGAGAGCAAAGGTGATCGACGTAATCGTCCAAGTTGAGACGGTGGATAATAGTGGCAAGAAGGATGAAGAGACAAAGTCGGAGGCGGCGAATATGGGAAATATGACAGACTGATCGCAGGAATATGGGTCTGTGGGAGAGATGTTGTCGAGAATTGCCGGAATGGGTTACAAAACGGTGGTCATAGGGGGGGGGGGGGGGGGGGGGGGGGACTCGAAACCCAATGGATCGGGATAGGGGGAAGATCTAACTAGAACAAAAACAAATGGATAGAAAGTCCACAGGCAGAGATACCGAAAGGCGGGAAGAATCACAAGAAGACCAATATTGGCGGTCAAGCATAAGAAGAGCGTTGCAATCACTGAAGCCGAGTAAACGGACCGGAGAATCTCGAGAACGGAGACGAGAGCAGTCGTCGGCCAGTTCGTCGGCAGCAGCAGCTCGGCCTGCCCGATTATCGTTAGGTATCGGCAGTGTCCTTGTTTCTAGTTCCGACAACCAGCCCGGTGCAGCTGGCCCCTCCTGGCCTCACAACCCCAAGGTGGAACAAGCTTCTTGGCCGATGAGTTGGTGAAGGAGGGGGGGGGGGGGGGGGTAGAGGGAGACGAAGAGGAAGAGGAAAAAGGGGGGAGAAGAGTAGAATCAGAGGATGTGAGTAGGAGAAAGGCAGCAGGGAAGGATCAGAGAGAGGGCGGAAGGGGATATTAGAAGAAGGAGGTAAAGAAGATAGAAAAGAAAGGGAGAGGGAGAGAGAGACAGGGGGAGAGAGGGAGGGCAGGAACAGAAGAAGTGAGAACAGAAGTGAAAGTTGGAGACCGCTACGACTCTGCCACGGGGTAAATAAGAACGACAGACAAAAAGGAGTCCGAAGAAGGAGACGGGAAAAAAGTGGGCGGGCACAAGAGGAGTCGACACTAGAGAGCCGTAGGGTGTCCTGGGGGCGACAGGAGAGCAGAGGGCACGAGGGCCAGGGTGGGTTGATGATAAGAGAACGGGGAGGGGGTGGTGGACGGAGTGATGGGCAAGGCGGCGATCCTTGGGTATTCGAGACGGATTTCAAGAGAGGTGTGGAGAGCTGAAAGACCTGAAGGACCCAAGATGAAGAGACGTAAATCAGGAAGAATGTGTTACAGACCAAAGATTGGTAGACTGAGTGCTGAGTGCTGAGTGCACGACATCGAAGTGTGCTATAACCAATCTAATACCCTGCACCGATGTGTTGTAAGCGATATGTCGTGCTCTGGTGGGCAGCGATGGCGATACACAATTCAGATACGATTTATGGGCTGGAGACCAGAGACACACATTCGCACTCAATTCACACATGCCACGACACCCATAAAAATGCCGCGCAGAGCCACGCGCCGGGCCAGCATACGCCAGAGATAGGGGCAATGGTTCCTGAGCTCCGGACGAGTAAGAAGTCTCTGTTCGTACACCGTATTTTCGAGGCTGGCCGGCCTGCCAAGGCCCAAGACTGAGAAGGAAAACCCCCGACTTTGTTAGTACAATACACAGTCTTAACCAACCAGTATCTCACAGCGAGACAAGTACGCACAGACACCAGCTCTCCACCAGATACCCACCGACCGGGCACTCAGCCCGTCTGCAGGGCAGGCCAGGGAGGCCCAGAGAGCCTAAGGCGATACACAAACTGGACGGTGGCCTCGTCTTCACTTTGTCTCACCACGGAGCTTGATGCTGGAGATATTAATACCGATGGACGCACCCCATCTCGCTCATGCCTCCGAATCGGGCTGCCCAGGCTTCCAGGCTGTAAGATATCGGCTACCCCGGGAACATCTGCCGTTTCCAGAAGCAGCCCCAAAAAACACATCACGATGCAACTACCTTGCATGATCTTCCCGTTCGGGCATATAACGACGCCTTGCTTTCTTTGTGTCTATCTCTGAGAACGTGTTCACATCTCATATGTAAGAGAAATCTCTTTCCCATGCGCTTTTTTCCGTTCTTCGTCCTTGCGTCTTCAAGCCTTCTTCGTCTTGTGGAAAGACTCTATCCAGAAAAGACTAAGCAACTACTGCCTGCCCCTCCGGTCTAATTGCCCACTTGTCTGGTTGCCTCATCCTCTTATATTTATATTTATATTTATTTATGTTTTTACTTCTCATTAATCATGCCTTCCCAACCCTTTTCGATCCTTCCTCCAATTCGCTAGTGGAAAACGTGTGTTGTCCATGTCCACTGCAAGGGAGGGTGTCCCCTCTAATTATTTCTCCGAATGGCTGGTGCCGCCGACCAATCTATGCCCAGGAGGCTACCACGAGGTCTGCAAGTCAGAGAGGACAAAACAAGATGGTCCACGCGAACCCTAATCTGTTACGACCACAGGGAGCAACAAAAAGAAGAACCGGGCCCCTTCTCCCCTTGCGGTCCACAACGGTCAAGAGCCCAACCCGCCATGTCGGTGTGCGAGATACAGCAAGGCGCCATGTGCAAAAGACGCAGATAGGCCTGAGGTCCATGTGCCGTAAATCAAGGCGGTTGTTAGGCCGTACTTTAACTGGAAGGAGCCCTTACTGCGACGAACCCATCTAACAGGGGCCGTGATACCGGCTGCGTGTTCTTGGTCTCTTTGTTTGCGCATTTCAAGTTGTTCGCGATACCTGTGAAGCGCTCAAAGCCGTGCCCATTTGCTCATGGTCGTACATTCTGTTCCGTGCGCGTGTGTTTGAATGCTTCGCTCCTCCCGCCTCGCCTCGCCTCGCCATTCCATTTACTGTCTGGCCTCCCATCTATCCCACTACCCCTCTCCGTGGTTCTGGCCCGGGAGGCAAATGCAGCTTCACCGCCTCCCGCCAATTGCGACCTTGCCCAATCAATTGGTTGATAAGTGGCGGAAGTGTTGCGCACGAACAAGACACAATTGTTGTTTACAAACTCGAAATCAACACAGCGGTTAACAACTCACCACGACTTGCTACTGTTGGTCAAGGCTGACCGGGACTGGCCAAGACCGAAGAACATGAACAAAATAAGCAAAGCAAGCAACAAACAATGAAACATTTCGAGTGATATTATACACGAGACAAAAATATGGCAGCCCCGAACTCTGTCCGGAGAACAAAGGGAATGCAGACCTAAAAAGAAACAGGATCCCCAGAATGAAGACCAAAAGAAAAAGCCATCTCTGGACTTCTTTTTGGTGGCGGCCCTTTGTCTGGTCCCTGTTTCTCAGTGTCACAAACCGGAGTCGCCCATGCATGTCTTCTCTACCGCCTTTTCCCCTTGATCTCCCCCTCCCCCCTCCTCCTCTCCTCCCCTATTGATGCCGCACCTTGTACTCCGAGTCCGGCAGGTACAGGTGCCGGTCTGCACCTTTGCGCGTCAGCACTACCATCCGAATCACACCGCCCGAACTGCCGTCCCACCGGATCGCCTCCTGAAGCGCCCCCTTGACAAACTGCACTGCCTCGGCCTCCTCCATGCCCTCGCGCCAGTTGGAGTCGCAGTAGCCGTAAATGTACGTCGAGCCGGACCCGCCAATCGCGTACGCCTGCTTGTGCAGCGAGCCACCAAGCGGGATCGAGTAGACCTGGCCGCCGTACCGCTCGTCCCAGCCAGCGATGATGAGGCCGGCACTGAGCTGGTCCTTATTGGCATAGCAAATTTCCTGGAAAATGGCGGCCGCGGTCTGGGTGGTGGGAGGTTTGCCGTTCATCATGGCGAAGAGGCCGAGCTGGTACTGGACAATGTCGGCGACAGCCTGGGTATCGGCAGCGGAGCCAGAGCGGCAGCACCAGATGGTGTCGGCGACGCGGGTAAGCTTGTCGGTGACACGGTTGGCAATGTAGGCACCAGTGGTCGTCCGAGAGTCGGCGCCTGACAGAAGAGACTGTTAGTTGATCGCTTCCTCGCAGTACTCTTTCTTCTTCTCCTTCTTCTCCTTCCCCTCCCGTGTGTCTGTCCTTTCCGTTTCTGTCTCGTCTCCCTTCCCACCAAAATAGACGTACCCAGAATGACACCGTCTTTGAATGTAATGGCCATACTGCAAACAAGGGGCTTCGTTAGAACTGCACAGCTCATACACGGGTCATCGCATATCGGAATTCCTTACATCGACGTTCCTAGGCTGTAGACAGAAATGTTAGTGACTATTACGCAGACTGTAGACAGCCCATCCAAATCTGCACCCGTACGCTGCCACTTACTTGACCTCGCCCTTCTTTAATCTGTCCATGTCGACATGGATGCCATCTGGATTCGAGCAAAGAACGCAGGTCAGCTCTCAATCTCGACTACGAATCAGCGCCTGGCTTCTGCCGTCGCCTGTTTGCCCATCATGTTCTGTTTCGTATCGCCCAAGGGAGCTGTCATATGTATGCGGACCTTCACTCAGCTGGCCAGAATTGCCAAACTCCATTCTGTCTGTAGATGCAAAGGTTGAAAGCCCGGGGAATCGCCACGTGGTGGTGGAATTGCGAAGGTCAGAGGAAAAGTCGTGGGTCCGTATCGTGAATGCGAGGTGGATGGGCAGTATTGAGAATCTCGTTTGTATCAAACAGGGCTGGGACAGTAATGAGGAGAGCTTGGGGCGAAGCACGCTGGACTAAGCTCCAGAGTTCCAGGCAGCTTGGAAACGCGTTGGTCAACGGCAGACCGCCCGGCAGAATACCAATTATTTATCACGTGAGGCGGACCTTGCGCGGCTCTGGCCACCTAGACCCTAGAACGCTCTTAATATACTGATTCTACTATGGGACAGAAAAGTGATACTTGCTCCATGGGCGTAAAGCGATGTGAATATGAATATGAATATAAATATAACTATAAATACAAATGCAGCATACAGACACGAAGATCCTTGAGACAGGCATGCAGAAAGAGGAAAATGAGGATGACAAAGTGAGAGCTCTATTGTACACGCTCTATGCAGGAGAAGGCCAACTTGAAAACCCCATACCCCAGAAATCAATCCTAAGAACGCCAGACCAGTGTGCATAACAACCTATAAAACAAGAGAGGGTTCATTTCAGGGTATCAGCCGCCGCGCGAGAGCCTGTTGGAGGGACCTTGGTTAGCGCCATGTTGTCGAAACGAGGGAGAAACACTCATAGTATTCTTACCCTTCTTTCTCGGTCTCGCCAAATATGGTCGCCTCTTTCCGCGGGATCTCGTCGGCGGTGCTCCCCGCCTGTGGTTCTTTGGCGGTCTTCTTTTTCAGGTCATTCCCCTTCCCCGCCTTGGCCGCCTTCTCCTTGTCGTCCTCGGCACATCCGCAATCGTAAAAGTCGCCAATTTTATTGCAGTCAAAGATCTCATGGTGGACACGCTTGTTGACTTCGTTGTGCACGAAACAGGCCCAGCCGGCCGCGGCGTTGCGGCTGGACGTCTGGGGCGGGTACTTGGCGAGCAGGGTCTGGAAGTGGGCAGCGCAGTCGCCGCAGGGGTAGAGGCGGGCAAAAAGCTGGATGTAGGTCTTGAGGGCGAGGCTCTCTTCAGCGGTGGGCTTTTCGGGGAATCGGGCCATCATGGTGTGGAGGAGGCGCCATGATGCGCGGCCGAGTTCTTGTCTTGGGGGTCGAGTTAGTTTGTGTAGCAGGTAGTTGGGCGCGGGCAGGCGGCTTGGGAGGTCCGCAAGACATGAAAGGGGAGTACAGGTGGGTAGGTTTGGTTTCCAGATAATCCATCTCTCAAAGGGTCGGGCTCACTTCGCTGTCTTGTTCTCCAACTTAGGAGCAATAGCTCCTCCTTCTAGAATCTCCACGGGCACACCAAACGAGGTCAGCTCGTCGGCGCCAGTCTCGGTATAAAACGATGACGATGGTGACAACGACGATTCGGAGGATGATTTGCTGTTGGCGGAACGGCCGTACTGAGCCCGTGCTTCCGGTGAGACGGCGGCAGAGCTGTCGCCGACAGACAGGTAAAATATGGACACCACAACGAGGATGCCTGTGATCAGGAGGCCGAAGCGCGTTCGGCGCGTCATGGTGGTGGGAAAGGAGATTGGGGAATGAGACTGAACGAGGCTATAGAGAAGATCGTGGTGTTCGTGTTGAGGAATCGCAGGTCGTCGTGCTTGATGTTCGTAGGGTTTAATTTGGGTGGACAAAGAAAACGTGCTCGTGTCGACTACAAGGTTGTTTTTTTTACCCGGCCAGCCAGCCGTGTTTGTTGGCTATTTGTGTTTTCACTCGTTTAGTAGGGCGCCAGGGGGACGTCAAAATGGAACGACTTTCTTGCAAAGGAGCACCCTGAAAAATAGTGTGATACTAGGCAACATGTTCAAGATATTATGACACCCCTGATAATTAACGGGCGCAGCCCACATACGGGTTGGTGGGGCGCAGAGCTCACCTAAAAAACTGGACCAGGAGGCCCCTGTAACATCCAGCCAAGCCGTACGCCTTCTTTTTAGCTACTTTGTATGCCCAGCGGCTTCTTTCTGCAAGTCGATTTATTATCCGACGTCACGTAAGATGCATTTCACGTGTGTGTGAGAGAGAAAGAGAGAGAGGGAGGAGCTGCCATTTAATCGCATATTAACATTGAAAATGTATACCTAAAAAGAATACACGCGGTGCGAGAAACTTCAGAAAATGGCACCAGCCCGGGGTAGTTAAAATATACAGGACAGATCGCTTAAGAAAAAAACAAAACCAAACACAATACGCCACATATATCGTGTCTTCCCTTCACATTATCGTACAGCATGCCAGACACGCACAGCACCCGGCTGCACATCCCGCTGCAGCACCGGTGGCTGCTGCAGCGCCCCGGCCCCCACGATCGTGATGGACAACTGTGGCGTGCAACTGTGCTGGCCTTTGCGGTCCTGGTGGTGCCGGGTTGCCGAAGTGCGGGTTCGCCGGGATATATTTGCCGTCGGCGGAAAGAACATAGAGCTGCTGCGGCGGGCCTCCTGTTGATGGTCCTGCTGCTGCTGCTGCTGCTGCTACTGGGTATCCAGGGCCGAACTGTGCATGGCCTTGTGGATAAGTCGCAGTAATGTGTGTGGTTTGGCCGTCTTCGTGGACGGTGGCGTGGTAGACCACTGGCTGGCCCGGCTGGCCCGGCTGACTCTGCTGGGCATAGACGGGCTGCGGCGGTGGAACAGAGGAGGCGGCGACCACCTTGTCATAGGCTGGAGGAGGCGGCGCCTTGTCTGACATTGTGCAGGAGTGTCGAGAAGAAGGGCTTCGAGTTTGCTGGGAAGAGAGCAAGACGGCGCGAATGGCCAATCGAGTGGTGGCCAATTGAGTGAAGGCACGACAAAGAGACAACCCCGGAAAGCAGGAACAATCTGCCGAGAGTTCAGTCGTGCGGTAGTGAAAGGAACTGGTGAGTTGTTGCTGACTCGTTGTCTTATACAACGGTGCGTCGCGATTTCAGGCTGTCAACCAAGATCGATCTTTGGACACCGACCGGTGGGAAAAGTGCAAGTATGTCGGGACCAGCTGCACTTTTGTATGCGCCTGTCTTATACATAGTAACATTTGCGGTCGCATGTGCGGCGGGCCACCATCTGGGGGCAGTGGTAGTTACAAAGTACATACTATGTAGTATCTACATAGTAACTGCCTACAGTGTATGTACACCACACGCCGTTTAAAGTCTCCTAGACCCCACAGGGGAAGGGCTGGCAAATAGAGGAGGCTGTGCCCACTTGCCGGCTTTTAGGCGTGGCCATCTGCGCCACAGGCCGACTCCAAAGGAGACTTCGCCTCTGTGGTGGCTAGCCATTGATTGGCGTGTAGTCACGACTGGTGGGGAGGCCGCCTTCAGATGCCCGCCAGAAAGAAATGCGGCTTCCGACTCATTATGATACCAACACACAGGACGCAGACAGTGCAAGTGGCACGAAAAAAAAGAAAAAATAACAAACGCCCCATCAGCTGCCGCTTGAGTTTATGGCCTTGCCAAACTCTCTTGCCAAGCTCTCCCGTCAAGGCCTCGGTGAGTTTCTCGTTTGAGTTTCTCGTTTTCCCCTTTCCATGCCGAATACCTCGAGGCTCTTCACATCACTGTGCAGCACAACAAGCATGCTCCACACCCCGCCATCGCTCCACAGCACCCGGCCGCTGTCCCGCTCGCCGCTCCGGTAGCGGCTCCGGCAGCAGCTCCGGCGGCAGCTCCACTTGCTGCACCGTTGCCTCCGCCTTGCTGGATCACCATCGTGTGCACATGTGCAGGCTGCTGCTGCTGGTGTTGATGGACTGGTGCAGGCTGCTGAACCACCGCCGCTGCGGCCACGTACGGGGCCACACTGGCCACGGGCACTAGCTTGCCGTCCTCGGTGAGAATGTAGTGCTGTTGTTGTTGCTGTACTTGCGGCTGGATCGGCTGGACCGGCTGCATTGGCTGGTCCTGGGGTTGTGCCTGCACATGCTGCAACTGAGGCGACATTGATTGGGATACAGTAGCGGCAGCCGCATAGACTTGCTGTCCTGCTGGTGGTACCTGCTGTACAGGCGACTGTGCATAGTAAACAGTTGGCTGAGCGGCCTGCTGCGAGACGTACTGTTCTTGGGTGTCAGGCTGCGGCTGCGGTACAGGCGACACAGCGGTGTAGGGTGCTGGCATAGGAGCATTGTTCCCATCGTAGGCCGGCGGGGGCGGCTTGGAAGTCATCTCTACAGAAGACATTGCTGCTTTTGCTGTTGATACTGCCGACGTGCCGTTGTGCTGATGCTGCTGTGTTGCGAGGATCACCGGTGAAGCAAGGCAGACAGACGATGAAGCCTTTGCTAGGCTGAGCCCGGGTTGCCGGTGAAGGAAGAAACCAGGCAAACAATGAAACGCAAAGAAGTGAATCAAATGGCAGGTGGAATGTGCCACAAACCCAACTAAATCTCTTATATGTACTCGGCAATCACCGGCGCCTCTGGGCAACACTACCTCTTTCCGACTCGGTGTCAAGAAAAATAGAGCAAGGGGGAACAGGGAATATTTGACTTCTCAGACCAGAAGGACAGCCACGACAATTTAAATCATCAAGTCGCCTTGCGCCCCTCTCCTTTTGCCAACCCAATAGTCAGGTAAGGCACACTTTCTTCCGTGCCAAGAACCAGCTTGCAGTACAAGGGTGACCTGCTCTAGGCCTGTTCCAGCCATCGTGGTGTCGGCTGCGTTTTTGCCTCTGATGTGCCAAGCATATTCCATCGAATGAACGATCAAGGCTTCATCCTTCTTGGCATACTCAGGTCTACATAGTAATAACCGCCGTGAGTTCCTTGACAGGTAGTTGCAGGAGTGTGGTGTGTGCATGCATGCATCCACCACCATGGCCGGGCCCCACGAATATGTTGAAATAGCATGGCAAGGCTGGGGGTGGGTTCTCGTTGGTACAAATACACGTTTCATTTCTGAACAATGTGTGAGACGGCTACCGAGAGGGGGGATTCGTTTACAAGACGCGAAATACGAGAGACCAGGGCATTGCAGGGTATTGTAGGGTACTGCAAGAACAACGGATAAGCATAATTTCCCAGTCGTAGACCGGACCCTGTTTGGCAACCATGTGGCTGTTGTTGTTTTGCAGAGAGACATTTGGCGCATGAGGGACTCTCGTTCGCGCCGGTTCCCGCCATAACTCCAACGGTCTCTGTTGCTTGGGGGGCGTCAACGCCCCTGCTTCCTCGGTGAAAGAGCCATGGCATCGACAGCAACCCGCAAATGCACCCCAAACTTGTTGATGATGAGTCAGTATCTCCTCTGGCTGTAATATAGACTGGGGACCCTTGTGGTTGGCTGCGGTGAATGATTTTTGCATGCTTTTATTGCTGCGTGTAGTTCTCTTGTTCCGTTATTGTCATTATTTTCTTCGCTTTCGTAATAAGAGGATCATCCCTATTGTATACACGTAAAAGAAAGCCTTTTGTCTAAATGGACTTTATTTCAGGGCCATACAACCCCTTAATTCATACTTTTTTCTAGATCAATTCGTGCCTCTGCTCCCAAATTCCTTCCTGTCCATATCACTATACAACCACCCGCCCGTCCACATGCGATCGCTCGCTCTCCAGGACCAACGGTCCACCCGCCGGCCCGCTCGCGTCTAGGCTCAAAGTTACCCGCGTCCGGTCCGCCACCACCCGCACCGTCTCGCCTAGGTTGCGGTAGTCCGTCTCGCAATGGTGATGGTTTTGCTGCTGCTGGTGTCCAAGCTGCCCATGATGCTGCCCATGCTCCTCTTCCTGAAAGCTGACCACCTCCCGAATCTCCACACTCGGGTACGGCAGCCAACCCTCTCGCAGCGGGATCAGCACCAGAGGAATGCTCGCTTCTGACGCGGCCGTCGACGATAGACCCGTCACGGAAGCACCGCCATTGGCCGCATCTTTCTCGGCAGCTGGGATGACAAAGTGGCCCTTCCGGCGACCGCCAACCAACCAGGCATCCGTCGGCGCTGTCACCTCAAAGCTGAACTCGAGGTCTTCTGCTGTTGGACCCACATCCCGGCCCGTGTTAATTTCAGGACTGCTGGCATTAGAACTGTTGCCGAGTCCGGCCGTGTCCCACATGCGCGTCCACTTGAGGTTCAGCGTTGCCGGGAGCAGCTGATTGACGCAGAACAATGGTGGTTCACCAGTCTCAGCAAACCCCTCACCACCACCGCCACCTGCTGTCAACGCAGGCAGCTGCTCCTGCAGTCGAATATCCGCCGTGTGCACAATCGTAATGCTCGGAATGTCCACGGCAATGCGGATGGACCGCATGTGCTTCTCGTAGGAAGCCATGCTATCGTGATCCACATCCGGCGACGGTATGGGCACCCTCGAGTGGCGCGTCTGCCACCGCCGCAAGAACGCACCCAGATGCTCTGCCAACCGGCCGCCCAGGCCAGGGAACTCGTGCGGCCAGTCGATGTTGGCGAGTGCGGGCGACGTGGCAAACTCCCCGAGCAGGGCCACTCGCTCGAGGTCTTGTGCCGTCATGGCAGCGTGGATGTGCCGCAGGACGCAGGCCACAGCTGTACGGGAGAGCTCATACAAGGGAAGCTGATCGCTGGTTTCTTTGTCTGCTTGCGTCTTGAAGGCCTCGACGAGTGACGCCTCCACGGCCCGGTCGACCTCGTCTGCCAGCACGCTGTAATACAGCTTGATATGCATGGTTTTGGGCGCACCGGCGCCGACGGCTGTGCCGGGTTTGCGCACAATCTTGTACAGCATGCTCGCCGGCTGCTTGGGGAACACCATGGGCGGCAGCTGGGGCTTGACGCCAAAGTGGGCGGAAAACACGTCCGAGTCGACAAGTTCGCTGCGGAACAGCCGGAGAGGACTGCCCGACGCTGTCGACACGGTGAACCGGGAAAAGAGGGCGTTGTGCTTGAAGACGTCCTGGACGTTGACGCCGAGGGCGAGAGCAGTGCTGACAGAGGGCATCTTGGCAAACGTGTAGGTCTCGCCCTGATCGGTGGTGTAGGAAACGTCAATCTTGACGGTGAGGTTGAGGACATCCTGCTCAATGCTAAAGGGGAGAGTGATTGGCAGACAAGTGTCGGCAGGCAGGGCACCGAAACTGACGACGCCGCCCTCGATGGGCTTCGCAAATGGGGGGACTTCCGGCTCCGAATCCGACGACGGGAGCACCTTGGCCTCGGTCGTGATGAGACGCAGGCCGCCGGTGGCGGCGCGGATGCGAATCTCGCAGCTTGAGATGGAGTTCCAGCCCGTCAGCAGCTCGAGCACGAGGACATTGGTCTTGTCCAGCTGCAGGTCCTTGGAGGTTGACAGACGGACGTCGAGGGCGCTGGTGCGTTGGTACAGGATGACATGGGGCTCTTTGAGGATGGCGGGCTCAGTGGCGGACTGCTGGGCTATGGCCTTGTCGTACAGGATAGCCAGATTGCTGCTGACGAGGCGGATCTGTGTGATTTCGTAGATGCCAGGAATAACAGTCTGGGCAAGTGGTCAGTCGGATGAAGACTGATTCGCAAAAACACAGACAAGTGTCTGCACATAGACTTACATTGGTGTACACCCGGATCTTGCCCTTGCCAGGTGACAGACGCAGGGGCTTCTTCGTTTCCAGCCAGATATCCCGGGGCTGGTTCGCAATTCCTACTCCTCCACCACCGCTCGGCTGGCACACCATGTGCACCTTGGCGCTGTCCACGGGCAGTTCGTCGGCCAGCAGACTGTATACGTCCAGCACGACCGACACGCCGTCCTGCCCCTCCTCGTAGACGGGCGCACCGTTGACCTCGACCGAGTTGAAAAAGCTGGTCAGCGGCACGCGCATCTCAGACGCCAGACCACGGGACGTTTCCAGCAGGTCGATCAGGTAACCCTGGATGGATGAACGGTCGACAATCTGAGTGGCGTTTGCATTGTCCCTATTGTCCCTCCGTTTCCCCACCCGGAACGACGATTGCTGCTGTAGACGGTCCCTCTCGGCTGCGGCTGCCTTCCCCAGGAGTCTCAATAACTGTCGTGCATACTCGTCCTGCCTGCCCAGCGCCTTGAGCGAGCGTGCGTACATGACTAGGAGAGACAGCTCCAGCAGGCTCCAACCGCTCTTGCCGAAGAACGGGGTGGTCTGGTAAAAGTAAGAGGCGGCGGCGGCGTAGTCGCGCAAATGGTACTTGAGCACGGCCAGGTCGGCAAGGCTGGAGTGCTGTGAATGGGCCTGGCCGGCGACGGTGTAGTGGCGCAAGGCCTTGTCAGTCAGGGTCTCGTAGAGCTTGTAAAAGTCCGTCTGGTTCTCGAGGGCGGTGCGCAGGAGGAGGTTCTCGGTGCCAGCGAGCGTGTTGACGTGGCTGTTGCTGCTATTCCTGCCCACGAGAGTGGCTTCGCCCGCGGAAGACGAGGACGACTTTCCCTCGTCGCCATCCTTGTCCTCATCATCGTCGAGACTGATGTCCTGCAGGTCTTCCACGCCTGGCTCTCCAATCACAGGCGCCGACGTCCAGCCGTCGCTCCATCCGCGCTTCTTGCCGGCTTCCTCGAGGATGTTGCGAGAAAGGACGTACAGGTCAGCGCGTCGTGCAGCCAGGTCTTCCAAGCCGGCCTTCAAAAAGTGGGTGCGCTGGGCGTCTGCTCCTGGGAATTGCGAGCCCGGTCCGGGGAAGATGCCCGGGCTGACGGGAGGCGGCGCTGAGTTTCGCACCTGCAGGGATGTGGAACGAGCGGGGTGCATCATGGTCTTGGGCTCTGGCATGGATGCCTTGGGCTCGTGGCCGTCGGGCGTCGCCATGGTGGATGGCAGAATGGGCAGGGCCTCTGTTGCCGTCTGTGCCAGGATCTGGTGAGCGACGGAGAAGGCATACGAGGCGACAATGTTGTCGACGACTTCGATCTCCGCCGGCGTTAGGGCGACGTCGGAGGACGGCGCTTCTTCGCCTTCTCCCTTTGCCATCTTCCTCCGCTTGGCCCCGAGGAGCGAGTGCAGAATGTCTTCGCGCATGACGCGCGACACGGCCGGGATGAACTCGAGCGTACGCCGGCAAATCTCGGCCAGCATGGACAGATTCTCGGCCTCCTCGGACGGCTTCAACGACACGGCCTGCGGAGCAACGTCGTGCAAAACGGACTCCTGCTGCTCCCGGAGGCGGGTCAAGAGCTCTTCGCGCGTCGACCAGGCGTTGCCAAGTCGCAGCAGCAAGGAGATCTGGCGCGTGAAAATGTAGCAGCGGAAGTCAAAAACAGAGACGTTGTTAGCCAGAATGAGGTCGCGGTAGGGCTTCTTGGACGAGCTGATGGGGATGTCGTCGAACTTGTCGAACTGTCCGCTGGTGAGTCTGCCTCTCTTTTTCCTGCTGGCTCCGTCACCACCAGACTGCAGGTCGACTGTCTCGTCGTCGTCGTCGTCGTCGTCGCCGTCGTCGCCGTCCTGAGCGTCGTCGTCGTCGTCGCCACCGGCTCGTATGGTGGCCAGCGCCTTTACGGCCAGTGTCTCCAGGTCCTGCGTGAAGCTCAGGAGCGCGCCGCCATGCGCTGCTGCCGTGCCCGGCGAGGCGGCCTGCTGTTCGCGCAGGATGGTATCCAGGCCAACACTGAGCTCATCGTAGCCGACCAGCGCGTCCTCGACAAGGCCAACGCTCTCGAAGCCGCGCGCGAGCCCTTCTTTGAGAATGAAAAATGTGCAAAAGTTCCATCCAGGCAGCGTGCGCTGGAGGTCCTTCTCGCGGATATCCTCCTCGTACTGCGTCACGCGCACATCAAAGCTCGCCAGGATCAGCGTCTTGAGCTTGTCCACCAGGTCCGCCCAGGCGTTCTGCGCGTCCTTCTCGGTCTCGATGTAGGTGCCCGGGGGCACGGTGGCCACGCGCGGCAGCAGCTCGTACGGCACGTCGTTGATGCCGACCCGGATCTGGACGACGCGTTCGGCAGCACTGGAGTTGAAGTCGGCTCGCAGCTTTTCCAGCAGCGTTGACGACGACTTGCCCCAGCGCGAGGTCGACGAGGTTGACTTGGAGTGCGCGAGATCGGGCGTCGAGTCGCCCGCGCTACTGGACTTGTGGGTGCGCGGCTGGGCCGCAGCGGCCGAGTTGGGCAGCACGACATGGACCACCATCCACTCAAAGGCGTCGTGGTTCTCGGAGAGTGCCGCCGAGGGCGAGGATTTCTTGGAGGAGCTGCTGCTGCTTCTGGCGTTCTGCTTGATCCATTCGCGGATCTCGGAGCGCACATGCCCCTTGTAGCTCTCGTTGTCGTCGCAGCGCACGAGCAGCACCTTGAGGTAGGGCGTTCGGCGCAGTCCTGGGATCTGGTGCCGGCGCTCTCGTGGAGGCGGTCGTGACGCTGCGGCCGCGGAGGTGTCTCCATGTTCGCCGGAAGCACCTCGGCCAGTGACCGTCGTGGTCTGGAAGCCATCATCGCCGGTCCCACCACTAGTCACATTACTGTCGGTCCGGCTTAGGGTCGTGGTCGAGGGATGGGACGGAATCGAGGTTGACTCTGCGCCAGAAGCAACGAGATCGACGTGCAAAGTGTCGATGGATCGAAGCGGCCCCGAATGCGACTGCCAGTGCAGGTTGTGCAGCGGCAGCCGGGACAAGAGGCCGGGCGCTATGAGTTTGTAGACGCTATGCGGGTCATGGTACTCGACTGGATGGGGAAGAAGAGGTGTTAGAACAGAGGCCAGATCGGTCGGAAGAGCCGCCAGGGGCCAGTGGTGACGCCCAGGGACACGATGGCCACCAGAGGGGCTCAGGGGACAAACAGCTGCCTGGAGACGACTCACCGGTTACTTTGGACGTCGAGAATGGCTGCTCCATCTCTGGCAACTCATGTGCACAGGTGCTCCCGCCACGATGTGCTTTTGGTGCGAGGCTGCAAGCATACCACAGCCAAAGGAAGCTGTGTGGTCGGTGAGCGCTCGTGGGCGTCTCTTACTAGGGGCTCTGGTAACTAACCAAGTAACTCTTGCCGGGTCTCTTTGGCGTTTCGACTCCAATTCAGAGCACGGACCATGTCACTGAGTACCTCGACCTGCTATCCGAAAACGGCAGGCGGTCAGCGCTGACAGGGGCGATATGGCCCCACCTATATTTAGCTTAAAGAGCCGCTGGACGAGCAGCTGCCACCAGAAAAGCTTCCACAATACGAGTCTCGGTGCACCGCAATTGCCGTCTGTAGTCGTTGTCCTTCTCTGGGCAAAAAAAATCTCTTTACCCCTTTTCATATAGCAGGCCAGGGGGCACCTATACCACCATAGGTAGCGCGGTTGCGCTCGCCGACTTATATGAAAGATAACAAGCACAGATCTTACGTAGAGAGGAGCGTGTTAGCACGCACAAGCTCGATTGGTTGGCTGGTAGCATTCGGCCCATTCAGGCCTTTTTGCGATTTGGCGGGGTAGCGGCAGAATCTGGGCAGAATTTGGGTACAGTTTTTTTCGCGATGTCGTCAACTTCTGGCAGGATAATATCATCTCTTGCAGCTGCACCGCTGCTCGTTTTGCTATTCGTATCCTAGGAACACCATGTCGAAGACTCTAGAGGCCATCCGCTACTCCCGTGGCAAGCTGGACGTGCTGGACCAGCTGCGTCTGCCGCACGAGCACCACTACGATGCCGTCTCGACGGCCGAAGAGGCCTTTGACAGCATCCGGTCGATGAAGGTGCGTGGTGCACCTGCCATTGCCATTGTGGCTAGCCTGGCCCTCGCTGTTGAGCTGGAGAACGGTGGTGCAAGCAGTAGGTAAAAAAATATCCTAAAACAATTTGACTGCTGGGCCAACTCTCAATGTGAATGCAGCCGTCTCTACGCCAATCGACACAATCACCTACATCGATGGACGGTTGGACTACCTGAAGGAGAGCCGGCCGACGGCTGTCGACTTGTCAAACGCAATCACACTGCTCAAGAAGGCCGTTCGCGACGCCAAAACGGAGGGTCTGGACGCGGCTGCAGCCAAAGCGTTGGTCCTGCAGGCATACATCGAGGCCGCCGAGGCCATCCTGAAGAAGGACCTGCAGACGAACCTGGCAATCGGCAAGTACGGCGCCGAGTGGTTACAGCAGCAGAGCGGTGCCTCCGAGTCAAATCCACTATCGGTGCTGACGCACTGCAACACGGGCTCGCTGGCCACATCAGGCCACGGCACGGCACTGGGCATCATCCGGTCGCTGCACGCCAACAAGATCCTCAAGCATGCCTACTGCACCGAGACGCGGCCATACAACCAGGGTAGCCGGCTGACTTCGTTCGAGCTGGTCTACGAGAACATCCCCAGCACGCTGATCACGGACTCCATGGCAGCAGCGCTATTTGCCCTCAAGAAGGACGCCCAAAACATCCAGGCCGTCATCGTGGGCGCCGACCGCGTGGTGCGCAACGGCGACACGGCCAACAAGATCGGCACGTACGCGCTGGCCGTGTTGGCACGCTTCCACGGGGTCAGGTTCATCGTGGCGGCGCCGACAACGAGCATCGACCTGCACACGGCCACGGGCGCGGCCATCAAGATCGAGGAGCGCAAGCGCGAGGAGCTGACGCAGGTGTCGGGACCGGTGGTCAAGGCTGATGGCAGTGTTGACCTAGCGCAGACGGTACGTGTGGCCACAGCAGACCAGCGCATCGACGTGTGGAATCCGGCCTTTGACGTGACGCCCTTTGCTCTAATCGATGTGATTGTGACGGAAAAGGGGGCGGTCACGAAGAATACAGCGGGCGAGTTCGACCTAGCCAAGATACTGAATTGATGGGGTCTGGGTCTGCCGAACTTGACACGGCCTTCCATCGGCCCTGGACAGACTGTTGGACTCCTTCCCCAGTTGTCTTACCAAATAGAACAACAACATCACATGCGTATTAAAACAGGATTTTGCGACAAAAGAGCAGTACTCGTAAGCCCGAAAAAAAAAATCTGCACGTCTCGTTCAGGAACCAGGAAGATACATTCGACATGGCTGTCGACAGAACCACCGAGACCATGGGCTGGACTGTCAAGCCATGTCGATTAGTATTGCGCAAGTGATCCAACAGGGCATCATTGCCAGAAACTAGCATGCAGCTCAGCAACAATATATACCACAAAGCACGCTAAGATAGCAAAGATAGCGTATTTCAGCCAACCGTTGCTATCGGTTATGCTATCGGTTGCTATCGCTTCTTATCGGACACCCTACCAGATGGGCCAGGAGCCGCAAGCGAGAAGCAAGGGCCCTTGGCTAGCAAACCCGCGAATCCACCACCCTGGGTCCGCCATCAGATCCAAGGTATTATGCATTGGCGGCATTGACGGGCCGTCAACGGACCACCAGAGTATCGCATCTTACAAGGTTGCGTTGAGGAATACATCAGGGTGGATCCATCCGTCTGTCCACCAGCTGGAAGAGCTGTTCGACCGGTCTTGAGAGGCGAGAATCGGAGAGGAAGTGGAATGGAAAGAAAAAGAAAGAAGACGAATCTTCTAAATTTGTCGGATAATCTGGAGTCGTTAACCTGCTTGTGTTGCCGTATTTGCGTGCGGAAAAGTAAGATACAAGAGCACAGACAAGACTCTCTGTTGAGCTAGTGGCCCGGCCATTTTTTCATTTTCTGATCAGGGAACTATTGCCAGATGCCCTTTTTTTCTGCAACTATTTGGCAACTGGAAAAAAAAAAGATGCTCGCCCTGTGCATACGTGTACCCCCACAGACTATGCCGAACTGGAACATAGGAAAGCGAGCGACCCTGACCAGCACCAAGCGTTGTCGGGGAAAATATTCAGGAATTGGCACACACACACATACAATTTTGGTTCTAGAACAAGGCGAAGACCAAGGCGAATACCAAGAAGTGCTACCCGGAGTAAAGACTTTGTTTAATACTTGGCAGTTATATGTGGCCATGGGGCGTTGACGAGGACGTCAAGCGGTTTCATGGCATGACGGAGAGCATGTACTAGCGACAAAACGAAGACGTCGAAGATGTCTGCCATGAACAACTGGCTAAGCAAGGCAGTAGAGGGATTGCCATGCAGGAAGCTCAGTCTTACTGTGCCTTGCGTCCGTTCATCTCGTCGGCCTGAAGACTATTCAGCGAGATGGAGCAGCTAATTACACGTGTGTGGTGGAGCTTCTTCGCTTCGACTGCTACGAGTAACTACGAGTACGAGTACCTTACAGGGAGTTATTACTATGTAGCTGCAGGCTCTACTATGACCCCCGAGGCAAGGATTGTCGTCGAAAGTCCGCAAATCCCCGTTTGGCGGCAAAGACCACTACCTACTTCCACGGCTTTACTATGTACAACCCACTGCCAAACCAAAGTTGTGCGCAAGCATCAAGACAGAAACCGTCGGATCTGAAATTTTTTTCGTTTCCTTCATAGACCCATGTTCTGGTCGTTTATCCACATCTGGTGCCATGCTCCGCAGTAGCCCATTTGGGTCACTTCTGAATGTGCGAGAACTGCGAGCCACCCACCGTGCAGCAGCAGCTCCATACCACCCCCAGCTCCCAGCCATTGTCAGCCATTGGCAGTCATTGGCAGCCACCCACGCATAATGGCAACCCATCCGTAGCTTGATCACAGATCCTGGCAGGGAACCGAGACCCCAAACTTGGGGAAGCACTCGGCTTGGACCAAAATGGGTCCAAGGACCACACACACAGGCCGTAATATGCGTCTTTTCAGAAAACTGTCTGCGTCACACGATAATCTTATCAGATGTCTTTCTCCACCCGCCGAACCACACAAGGAGGTCTCTGGGCTAAGATTGCAACTTACACGCTCTTTCCAACGGGCTTTGTATCTGCTTTGGGATAGTCGCAGGCAGGCAAGCTCTGTACGAAATAGTCAGAGCTTAACAATGGGCTTAGCGACCAGGGGGGGGGTGGCTCCAGGCACATTCTTGATGCCGGTAACCGGCTCGATGAATCTATACATTGCAGCCGTGCTGGGCGGTGGGCCACCCAAAGTCAATGCATATATGTATGTATATATAGTCGACGACCTGTGCCCTCCAGATTTTGCTTTTCTGGTGTTGTTACCAAGTCTTACTTCTCCCACTTTCTCTTTCTTTTGAAAACATATCCTCATCGACACGTCCACTTCGAGTGAGGAAGTCCTCTTTTGTGTGTGTGTCATCATGGGATTTGCATCTAAGCTTCGTCTTGGCTTCGGCCGGACTAGCACCGACAACAACGACAACAACGACAACAACGACACTGGTGACGCCATCACAGAAGCTCCCGTGAACATGAGCCCAGTAGAGAGAGCTGCGGCCAAGAGCGAAGGTCCTGAAATTGCTCCTGCGCAAAACTTCGACGAAGACTTGCCCAACAAGGACCCCGAGGACGTGCCCAGCCCGGAAGTCCAGCACGGTGTCCAGGACGTTCAGGCCGTGACCCTGACTTGGTCGAGACCGTCTTTGATCGCAGTGTTTATTCTGTATGTGCATTTCTGGTTTATACAATACGAGAGCGGTCCTAAGTAGAGTCTGCCTGAAGACTCTGACAAAAGACGCTACGAAAGACAGCTGCTAACTCCCCTCATTCCTAGAATGTTCCTCCTCTACTTTGTCAATGCCTTCCAGGCATCCATCCTCTACAACCTGTCTGCCTACGTCACCAGCGACTTTGAGTCGCACTCGCTGCTGACCGTCATCTACATTGTCGCCAACGCCATATCCGCCGCCATCTTCATCCCCCTTGCCAAGATGCTCGATCTTTGGGGCCGCGCCGAAGGCTTTGCGCTGATGATCGGCTTTGCCACCCTCGGTCTCATCCTCATGGCCACCTGCAACAGCCTGCAGACGTTCTGCGCCGCCGAGGTGTTCTACTCCATCGGATTCAGCGGCATGACCTACAGCATCGACGTCATCACCGCCGACGCCTCGCGCCTCAAGAGCCGTGCTCTGGCGTATGCCTTCACCTCGTCGCCCTACATCATCACGGCCTTTGCCGGCTCCAAGGCGTCCGACGACTTCTATTATCGCATCAGCTGGCGCTGGGGTTTCGGCTGCTTTGCCATTATCCTGCCGTGCGTGGCGGCGCCGCTGTTCCTCGTGCTCAAGGCGAACCTGCGCAAGGCCAAGCGGCGCGGTCTTCTGATCCGCGAGAAGAGCGGCCGCAACTGGTGGCAGAGCACCATCCACTATATGGTTGAGTTTGACTGTAAGTTCGCGTGACTTGGCTTCTCTCTTCTGTTTTTTTTTTGCCGTCAACTCAGTCTACTCTGTCTACTCTGTCTACCTGTCGTCTTGGATGCTCACCATAAGGACAACAGTCGTCGGCGTCTTCCTCTTTGCCGGCGGCCTTACCGTCTTCCTGCTGCCCTTCACCCTCGCCGACGACGCCCCCGATGGCTGGGCATCTGGTTACATCATTGCCATGATCGTCGTCGGCTTTGTCGTGTTGGTGCTCTTTGGCCTGTTCGAGTGGCTGCTCGCCCCGACGCCCTTCCTCAACATCAGCTTACTGGCCAACCGCACGGTCATTGGCGCCTGCCTTATCGACATCACCTACCAGGTCAGCTACTACTGCTGGAACAGCTACTTTACGTCGTTCCTGCAGGTCGTCAACAACTTGACTCTGGCCGAGGCCGGCTACGTCGGCAGCACCTTCGATGTTGTCTCGGGCGTCCTCCTGCTCGGCATCGGATTCCTCATCCGCCGTACCGGCTACTTCCGCTACCTGCTCCACTTGGCCGTCCCGCTCTATCTCCTCGGCCAGGGCCTCATGATCAAGTTCCGCCAGCCCAACGGATACATCGGGTACATTGTCATGTGCCAGGTGTTTATCTCGGTCGGCGGTGCCATTTTCATTCTGTGCGAACAGCTTGCCATTCTGGCTGTCGTCGACCAGCAGCACATCGCTGCCGTGCTCGCCCTGCTCTACGTCGCCGGCAATGTCGGTGGTGCCATTGGGAACACCATCTCGGGTGCCATCTGGACCAACACGTTTGAAAAGGCTCTGGGGATGTACCTCCCAGCTGACGCCATGGACGCCCTGGAGGACATCTACAACGACCTGGACACGCAGCTCAGCTACGCAGTCGGCAGCCCTGAGCGCATCGGTATCCAGAAGGCGTATGGGTATGCCCAAACGCGCATGCTGGCTGTTGGCACTGGTATCATGGGCTTGTCGCTGATCTGGATGTTCCTCATCAAGAACATCAACGTCAAGAACATTCCACAAGTCAAGGGGACTGTCTTCTAAGTCATAATCTTTGCTCTCTCTCTCTCTCTCTCTCTTTCTCGCTTTCTCGTTTTCATACCTCGCTCGCTCAGTAGTCACTTTACCCTGTCGTCACAGCCCGTGGATTAAGTTTTATAATAGAGGATGGGAGATGTGGAGTTTTGTATCTCGAGTATCGATAGACAGCAAACACTTGTGTTATTGGCTATAAAAAGAAAAAGATGTCAAGCAGAATTGAAGTCTGCGCAAACCGTCCAACCTCCCGAGTAAGAGGGGGGCGTGACGATCGTTGCGTAGACATCGGGATCAATGACATCCTGCAAGCTGCCACGTACACAAACTGTTACCGTCCTCGGTATTCAGTACCAGTTCGCACGAATGTCCGTGGCAGAAAAAGAGGAGGACCAGCAGCCAGTTTTGCTCTTTGGCCGCGACAGAGGACTTTGCCACATGGCGCAGGACAACCGCATTCATGCTGGACGACTTAGCGAAACTACATAGTAGAGCGATCGTCCACACGCTGTTATGTCCGCTGGGCTACAGCAACTCCCTCAAAGCGCCCCAGTTCACGAAGTACGGACCATGTCCAGCACGGTATGCTATGGGGCTGACTCCCACATTCTGCTGCTGGATCATCGACTGCATGACGCTTTCCCAATTTGCAAAGTTTCCGTCAATGCTCGGCAGCGTCAATCGGTCCAGGACGGGTTCGACCTCCCTCGCAGCCTTTTGGCCAAAAACGCGCCTGTTGCACCTGTGCATCCAGATCTGCTGGTGGATGAGGAGGACGGCATTTTCGGTTTCAAAATGGAGCAACTTTTCAAGGTCGAAGAAAAGAAGTTGAGAGACCGTGTGGCCGATGTTTACGACGTGATGACCGGAATACACGACTTTTGCATTATTCATAACGGCTCCCACCCGGGAAATACCCTGCAGTAATCAAATGGGACTCCGATTGTTATCGACTTCGGAAGGTCTGGGTCCGTTGACCAATATCCCACCCGAGAAACAATCGCCAATTTGGACGCGCCCAACAAGATAACGTTTAACCCCTTTTTCTTAGGGTATGAAACATATTCGTGTTCCAACTTGCATGCTCGACTTCCTTTCTGACAAGCCGGCATCGAGCGTGGCGATCACAAAATTAGACGGGGTGTCGTGAACGATAGTGAAGCACTCACCTGTGACGCGCGACAGCCTGGACAGTACCCAGAGACTAGAAATTCTACTTCTTGCTCTAGACCAGCAAGTCTTTCGTCTTCACGCATAGAGTCTTTTTTTCGCATCCTCAAAACAAGACAGCCATTTCTTAATGTATTGGGTGCACATGTTGTACGAAAAAGGCGATGGGCCAGGTTAGTTGTTAGGTAGAAAGAAACAAGTAGGGTCGGTCACTCTATTCAAGACTACCTACCCGCACGGGCGAGCTGTCAAAAGTATGATTTGATAGTTGCATTTAACACCGTATAGGGCTAGACTATCTGGAAGAAAAGGAGGATAGGTTGAAGGTTGAAAGTCTAGATACATAGGGGCCAACACGGAGGAGCTTTTGTATGTGGAAATAGGTGGGGCCTAGTGCCCAGCCAGCCAATCAGCGCAGCGTGTGCACGTGAGTGCACCGTTGGCTAGCAAACACTTGCCAACACTCCCCTTAAGGCTTAGTGGTAGTGAAACAACGGCAACTACCGCGAGAGCCTCCAAATAACTAGAGAGAAAGAGCCTCCTTTTTCAGTGAGGCTTAAAAGAAATATAATAACATTCAAATAAAAGAGATATTACGGGTTGACCGGCTTCATAAGCTTCCCAGTTAAGCGTATAAAGAGATCCCCGGCCAAGGGCTTGGTGAATACGTCCGTTAACTAATCCTTCGTACCAACGTACTCCACGTTAAACAAACCTGCTTCGACCCGCTCCCTAAAGAAGTAATATTTAATATCGAAGTGCTTAAACCGCGGGTGGAAAGCGTCGCTTTAAGCCAGCTTAATAGCAGAGTTGTTGTTAATGCAGAGCGTAATGTAACGAACACCGGGTTCTCAAGTGATAAACCTGCGTGGGAGTTTATGTTGACAGGACGGTCAAGGCTTGGGGTTCACAATACTAAAGCAGTCTTGGTTCTTCGTGCGTGCGAGCGAGTGTTCGAGAGCTGTTAAGGCTATTCGGGATTGTYYTGAATACTTAGATTRACTACTGAAGAGTCTGACTCTTCCTATCTACGGCTTCGAGGGAGCGAGCCTGCTCTTTTATCTAGGTCTTGGATCATCAGACCGTGATCCAGATCGTTAATCCGTAGTGATCCGTCGTGATCCCGGTGATCCATCGTGAGCTGGATCGTTGCTCCATAGTGATYCACCGTGATCCGTCACGTGATTGTTTATGTCATTCTTGTTCTGCCGTAGTTGTCCGCCTTGGGTTCCTTCTTTTTGGTTTAATCGTTTGTTTTTTATGTCTTTAACCGCGGGGGCCGCTGCTTGGGTCGTAACATTATTCTCCTCCTCCTTTGTTTTTATCCTTAAAAACTCTTTCTTGTTTTCTTCCGTAAGTGCTTTTCATTATGTCTTTTCGTGTTTCTAAGTCGCGGAAGTCGCTCTAACGCGACGATCTTATTAACGCGATCGAGTTGTTAAGGTTTAACGTAATGCTTTGCTCCTTTTATTCTTTTAAGAGCTTTTCTTGCCGGATGGCTGAGAACAGTTCTCGTTGTTCTGCTTGCGTCCGTCGCGAGCGTTCGTGTAATGGTTCGAAAGAACCAGTTTCTTTTTGTGAGTTTTCTTTTCCTCCCCCCCTTTTTTTTTGTTGTTAACCTTTTTCGATAGTGGGCCGTTTGATTGCTGAGAGTCGGCGGCTTAAAGGTGTTGAGTTTCTGGCCGAGGAAGAGTTTCGTGCCGCTTAACAGACTTTAAACGAAAAGTTTATTAAGTTGATACGTCTTCGTCGTTAAAAGAAGGAGGTAGTTACGAGGGCGAAAGATTTAGCCGCTCGTGGTTTGAAAACACTGGATGAGTTGGATGTTATTGAGGAGCGGAAGCGTTAAGAGGCGGTTTATGCTGCGGTGAACCGTGTAGTCGTTAAAGAGTTTAAAGCAGTTCGGCTGCTTTAGTCTTTTAGTATTGTGAATGTAGTTGATTGAGGTGCGATGTTAGAGGGTTTGAATGTCTTTACGACGAACTTCTTTATAAAGTGAGTTTTTAGTTTGTTATACGAGTTTTATCGTTCTTTCGCTAACCCGCTTTTAGTAGTCTTTTAACTTTTATTAAGCGTTCGTTAGGTTTATAACGGGTTTTTATGTATTTTTTAAGTTTAAGTAGTTTTTTTATTTAATAAGGTAGCGAACTTGTTTCCCTTTTCCCTTATATTCGACGATTCTTTTCACTTTGTATTTTATTTCGTCGTTATCGAGTTTTACGTTCGTTTTGGTTGAGATGTTTTTTAGTGCTGGTTTTAAAAGCGAAATGTAAAAAACCGAGTGAATCTTTATTCCCTTTGATAGCTCGAGTTCGTAGTTTTATTTTAAGATTTTCCTTTTTATTTTAAATGGGTTAAGCTTTTTGTGATTTAGTTTATCGCTTAGTCTTTTAGTTTTAATGTTTTTACGAAGTAGGTATGTAACTCCTCCCTTCGTTAGAGTTGATCCCTCAACTTTTTTCTTATTAGTTTATCGTGTTATAGTTTTTTACATTTTTTTAAGGTTTCTTTAGAGTGTTTTTTACGTTTCCACTATGTTTTCTTTATACTATAAAGCTGCTTATGCTTAGCTTTCTTTTAATACTGGTTATTAATACGCTTTCGGGTGGAATTCGTAGTTAGCGTAAAACGAAGATGTATTAGTCGTTCTCGTGTTTACGTTATTATAAGCGAATTATGTTAATGGTAGTAGTTACACTCAGTTATTCTGCGAGTAGTTTACATAGCTTTATAAGTATTGCTCGATGATTTAGTTGGTTTTTTCCGTCTGTCCGTTTATTTATAAGTGGAATGCTATAAACATTTTATGCTTTATTTTTAACTGTTTTATAAGCGATTGCTAAAACTTGAATTTAAAAAGCTTGTCTTTATTCGATATAATTTCCTCTAGTAGCCCGTGATTAACTAAAACGGTTTTTAGAAATATATATACGAGCTCGTTTACGTTGCTTACTTCTTTATATAATATAAAGTAAGCGTATTTAATAAGTTTGTAAACAATAACGAAGATGTTATCGTAGGTTGTTCTTATAAGGGGTTCCTTTAATTTCGGTAGTTTTACGATAAAGTCTAAGTTGATGAATTCTTATAGTCTGGTGAAGATCCGTAAGGGTTTTAACAGTTCGTATGGTTTATAGCGTTTTATTTTATTCTTTTTACACACATTGTAGTTTCCGATGACTTTTGCGATAAGTTTCTTGATTTTAAGGAAGTCGTAGTTCCTTTAGATTCGTTTTATAGTAGCTTTAATTCTTTGGTGTTCATAAACTCGTGCTTCGTAAATGTCTTTAATAAAGTTTTTTTAATTTTCTTAGAGTACATAGATTTTATTATAATAACTGTGTTATGCTCTTATAATCGGGAATTCTTCTTTCTTTTTTTCCGTCATTTCTTACTACTGCTTTTCTAGTTCTTTCTTCTAATTGGGGTCTATATTGGTTTTATATGTTATTAACAGTTATCGGTGTATTACTAGGTCCCTTTATTAGTTTTGTTATAAAAGTATCGTTACTTCTTGTAATACCTTTTGTTAGTGGTTTACACGTTTGCTAAGCGTATTAGCTTTCTTATTTTCTATTTTCTTACGATAAGCGATTCGAAAATCGAATTACGATAGGAATTCCGCCCATCGGGTTTGTCGCTTGTTTAACACCTTAGTCGTTGTAAACTGTGTTAGGTTTTTATAGTTAGTGAAGACTTTTACTTGTTGTTGTACTCCGATTAAGTAGTGTTACTATTTTTAAAACGCGTAAATGATTATTATAAGTTCTTTATCGTAAATGGGGTAATTAAGCTTTGGTTCGTTTAATTTGTGTAAGAAGAAGGCGATGAAGTGTAGCTTTCTTTGTTTATCTCGTTGTTTTAGTTGTTTTTCGATAACGTAGTTGGAAGCGTTTGTTTTCACCTCGTATTCCTTTGTTAAGTTCGCTTCGTGTAGTATTGAGTCTTTGAAAACTCTTTCTTTAAGTTCTTCGAATGCTTTTTATTCTTTTATTATTCATTCGAATTTTTAATCTTTCTTTATTAAGTTGGTTAAAGGTCGTGCGATTTCTTCGTAGCGATGAATAAACTATTAGTAAAAGTTTACGAATTTTAAAAACCCTTTAACTTTCGTAACGTTAATGGGTTTTAACTATCTTTTGATGGTTTGAATCTTTTCTTCTTATATTCGTATGTAACCGGGCTTTATGATGTAACTTAGGTAGTCGACCTTTTTTTAATGAAAGTGGCTTTTCTCTAGTTTCACTAGTAGTTTAACGTTTTACAGCTTTTTTAAAACGTTCGACACGTGTTTTTCGTAGCTTTTTAAGTCTTTAGAGAAGATGAGGATGTTGTTTAAATATACGATGATCGTAATGTTTAAATACTCTTTTAACACGTTGTTTATTATATTTTAAAACGATATAAGTGCATTCGTTAAACCGAAGGGTATGACCGTGTATTCATAGTGTTTATATCGCGTTTTAAAAGCTGTTTTTTATTCCTCTCCGTCTTTTATTTAAATTAAGTTATAAACCCCTTGTAAGTCGAGTATTGTAAACTATTATACTTTTTAAAGTTTATTTCGTAGTTCTTTAATAAGTGGTAATAGATAGCGGTCTTTAATAGTGATATCGTTTAGTTATTTATAGTCGATATATAGTCGTAGTTTTCTATTTTTCTTTAAAACGAATAAGATTGGATATCTTATTAGCGAGTTAGATGGTTTAATGTATTTCTTCCTTAAGTTTTCGTCGAGGTACTCTTTAAGTGCTTTGAGTTGTGTTTCGTTTAATTCGTAGATTTTATAGAATTTTGGTTGTTTTCTTTTTTTTAAAGGTATTTTATGATTTTAAGGTTTGTGTTTTAGTAAGCTAGTGTTAAGCGTTTTTTAAAACACTTTATCGAATTTTTAATATTGTTTAAGGATTTACGGTATGTTAGCTTTTGTCGTCTTTGTTAACGTTCGTTTTCATTTTGATTCACTTGCGGAGTACTATGTTCGCGTAAGGGTTAAATCCTTTTTTATTATTAAAGATTTCTCGAAGCCCTCTTACTTTGCTTTTTCTTTTAAAGGTATGATGGCGTTTGTTTAAGCGCTTGGTTTTTATAAGCTGTTCTTAAAGGCTAGTTCTTATCCCTCGCTTTTAACCGTTCCTTTCGCTGGTTAAGCATTGTTTTAATAGATCTAGCTAGTGGTTTAGTCGATTCGGGGATTGTTCTTTCGTAATTAAAGTAATCTTAATATAATCTTATATAATGTTAATCTTATGATGTTGAGTAAAAGGTTCTTAAGTCGTCTTTAAACTAGGGTTAAGAGATGATTAGTCTCTTTATCGACCACTCTTCCGCCGTAAAATACGGTGTTTCTTTTAAAGGTGTTGAGTTGGTAGGGTTTCTTCTTAGTTTTCTATAGTGTTTGGTGTTTGTTAACAAATGTGGGGGATATATAGTTCCTTTGGGCGTTACAATCCACCATTGCTATGGCTAGCGTCTCATTGTAAACGATTTGTACTTTGATGTATGGCTTTAGAGCGTTGTTTTCCTTGTTGGCTTTTGTTAGGAACCTTCGTTCTTAGACCGTTTGTAGTTCTTTTAATAGCGATTTATGTCGTTTTTTTATCGTTGATCGGCTTCATCTTAGAGGTCTTGTTGTAGGCTTTTGTGTTAGTTGAGGATTTTGGCTTGTGCGTGGACGCGGCACTCCGGGTTCGGGTAACGGATTTAGTCGTTTGGTTTCTTTATGTAAGCTACTAAGTATTCTTCTTTTAGTTTTAGTACTGCGTAAAATTCGTTTAAGTTGGTTTACACGACCTGCTAATGTTTTAATTCGTCGTTTTAAAACGAGGCTTCGATTAGTCGTTTTTAGTAACGTTTTGAGTAAACTCTTTAAGCTACCTTTTCTTTAAAGTGGGTTCGGCATTAGTTAGTCACACACGATACTTATATAACCTCTTCGTGTCGAGGGTTTTTAAGGTCGATTCGGGGGTCGTTTCCTTCTTTCGTTACGAGTATAACTCTTTATCGGTATCTCGACGCTATTTGTATAAGCGTTACTCCAAAGATGGAGAAGGTCGTAGTATTATTGTTTAGCGCTAGTGTTATACGTTGTCCGACGTAGTGAGGCACTCCTTCTTCTTACCGTATGGTGTAAGCGAGTTTTTTTCTTTGTTTAGTTAAGGGAAGGTGTCGAGCTATGGCGACCGCTCGCCCTTTACACGTTTTACGGTGGCGTGCGACGTTGTCTTTTCGTTTTTAATATTCGTATTTTTCGCACTCGTCTTCTGGTGTGGGTATGTTGTTTTCTTTCGCTCATTTCGGGTGATACACCTAATAGTGTCGGTGTAAATCTTTGTTTTGGGCTGCTTCGTGAAAGCCCTCGTAAGCTCCTTCGTTTCGGAGTTTACACTTTAGTGGTTTGGAGTGGTTTTGTTTGTACGCGGTTAGTAGGTATTTTCGCGCGTAACCTGCTTTACATTCGTCGTAGCGGTATACGGTGGTAGGCTTGTTCTTGCGCTTGGGTTTCTTTGGGTATTAGCCCGCTCCGTTTTTTTCGGATTTATAAATGGGGTAGTTGTTTATATTTAACTCGATGTCTTTAACCTTCGTAACGATAGTTGCGTTGATTTATCGTTTGAGCACTGGTTTTTATTGTTTCTTAAGTTGCTTATAGTCTTAAGCATAGTGCTTTTGTTATTCGCAGTTAAAGCACTTTCCCTTAGGCTTTTGGTGCTTCGTGGCGTTCAGTTTCATAGGGTCTCCATACTGTTGATTAGACTACGAGCGTTAGGCTTTCCCTTTTTCGGGGTTGGCACGAGAGGGAGCGTTGACTCATCCTTTGTATCGTCTTTGCCCCTTTTCCATACGTCGTTCGTAGAGACGGTCGTCAATTCGTACGGCCATGGTGATATATTCGAAGACTTCGCTTAGTCGGTCATGCTTAATGAGTTCGTCCTTTACAACGTCTTTAAGTCTTTAATAAAACTGCGATATTAAAGGTTCGTTTTTTTAGTTTAATCGCGAGGTAATTTATTAAAAGCGGGCCGTATATTCGGATGCGGATCCCTTTTAGTGGAGGCGAAAAAGGGCTCGTTTTACCGTTCTTTCTTCATCGGAGCTCTCAAAAGCTCCTTTAATCGTTATTTCGAAGTTGCGATAATTATTAAACAGTTCCTGCGTTTCGCTATCTTAATTATCCGGGTTTGGGTTCTTTAAAAAGTTGTGTAAGCGTGGTTCGAACCATTCTAGTGCGCTTCCCTTCAATCGGCTAACCGCGAACTAAACCTTAACAGCGTTAAGCTTAAACTGGTCTTCGTAGTGGTGTATGTAAGCGCGGAGCTGCGTTAAGAAGTTTTATAATGTTTCTTTAATACCGTCGAACGCTTTGGGTTTGTCCATTTTGAAGGCTTCTTTCTTAATTCCTGCCGCTAGTACTTAAGCTTGGAGTTGGTTAATCATGTCCTTTAGGGCTAGGATCTCCTGCTAGTGGGCTTGGATTATCGCGGCGGCGCTTGTGGCCGTATTGCTATTTGTTCCGATAGCCGAGGGGGTGGGGGTGTTAGGAGCTATAGTTGCTTTTTTGTATTGTGCAGGGAGGTAGCGTTAACCTGTTCTTAAATAAGAGTAGTTAAAATGTAACGAACACCGGGTTTTCAAGTGATAAACCTGCGTGGGAGTTTATGTTGATAGGACGGTTAAGGTTTGGGGTTTATAATACTAAAGCAGTCTTGGTTCTTCGTGCGTGCGAGCGAGTGTTTGAGAGCTGTTAAGGCTATTCGGGATTGTTTTGAATACTTAGATTGACTACTAAAGAGTTTGACTCTTCTTATTTACGGCTTCGAGGGAGCGAGCCTGCTCTTTTATCTAGGTCTCGGATTATTAAACCGTGATTCAGATCGTTGATTCGTAGTGATTCGTCGTGATCCCGGTGATCCATCGTGAGTTGGATCGTTGCTTTATAGTGATTCACCGTGATTCGTTACGTGATTATTTATGTCATTCTTGTTTTACCGTAGTTATTCGCTTTGGGTTCCTTCTTTCTGGTTTAATCGTTTGTTTTTTGTGTTTTTAACCGCGGGGGCCGCTGCTTGGGTTGTAACAACGGATCGTTGTTAAAGAAACCACAAACGGTTTAAGAACGAAGGTTTTTAGCAAAAGTTAATAAGGAAGACAACGCTCTAAAGCTATATATCGAAGTACAAATCGTTTACAATGAGACGCCAATCATAGTAATGGTGGATTGTAGCGTTCAAAGGAACTATATGTCCCCTACATTTGTTAACAAACACTAAACACCATGGAAAACCAAGAAGAGACCCTACCGACTTAACATCTTTAAAAGAGACATCGTATCTTACGATGGAGGAGTGGTCGATAAGGAGACTGATCATCTCTCGACCTTGGTTTAAAGACGACTTGAGAACCTCTCACTCGACATTATAGGATTAATATCGCATGAGATTATATTAAGATTGCTTTAGTTACGAAAAAACAATCCCCGAATCGACTAGACCACTAGCTAAATCTGTTAAAACAATACTTAACCAACGAAAAGAACGGTTAAAAGCGAGGGATAAGAACTAGCTTTTAAAAACAGCTTATAAAAACCAAGCGCTTAAGCAAACGCTACTATACCTTTGGAAGAAAAGGTAAAGTAAGAGGGCTTCGAGAAATCTTTAATAATAAAGAAGGATTTAACCCCTGCGCGAACGTGGTACTCCGTAAGTGAATTAAAATAAAAACGAACGCTAATAAAAACAACAAAAGCTAGCGTATTGTAAATCCTTAAATAATACTAAAAATTCGGTAAAGTGTTTTAAAAAACGCTTGACACCGGCTTACCGAAGCACGAACCCTAAAATCACGAAATACCTTTAAAGGAAGGAAAATAGTTAAAATTCCATAAAATCTACGAACTAAACGAAACACAACTTAAAGCACTTAAAGAGTACTTTAACGAAAACCTAAGAAAGAAATACATTAAACCATTTAACTCGCTAATAGAATATTCAATCCTATTCGTTTTAAAGAAAAATAAAAAACTACGGCTATATATCGACTATAAACAACTAAACGATATCATTATTAAAAACCGCTACTCACTACCACTCATCAAAGAACTACGAAACAAACTCCGAGAAGCATAATGGTTTATAGTGCTCGACTTATAAGGGGCTTATAACCTAATTTAAATGAAGGACGGAGAGGAATGGAAAACAGCTTTTAAAACGCGATACGAACACTACGAATACACGGTTATGCCCTTCGGCTTAACGAATACACTTACATCGTTTTAAAATATAATAAACAACGTGTTAAGAGAGTACTTAAATATTATAGTCATCGTATATTTAAACGATATCTTTATCTTTTTTAAAGACTTAGAAAGCTATGAGAAACACGTGTTAAACGTTTTGAGAAAGCTGTAAAACGCTAGACTACTAGTGGAATTGGAGAAGAGCTACTTTCACCAAAAAAAGGTCGACTATTTGAGCTATATTATAAAGCTCGGTTGTATACGAATGTAAGAAGAAAAGATTTAAGCTATTAAAGGATGGTTAAAACCCACTAACGTTATAAAAGTTAAGGGGTTTTTAGGATTCGTAAACTTTTATTAATAGTTTATTTATCGCTACGAAGAAATCGTACAACCTTTAACCAACCTAATAAAAAAAGATTAAAAATTCGAATGAATAATAAAAGAATAAGAAGTATTCGAAGAACTTAAAAAAAGAGTCTTTAAAGACTTAATACTATACGAAGCGGACCTAACAAAGGAATACGAGGTGGAGATAAACGCCTCTAACTACGTTATCGAAGGACAACTAAGACAACGGAATGAGTAAGGAAAGCTACACTTCATTACTTTCTTTTTATATAAATTAAACGAACTAAAGCTTAATTATCCCATTTACGATAAAGAACTTATAACAATCATCTACGCGTTTTAAAAATGGTAACACTACTTGATTAGAGTATAACAACAGGTAAAAGTCCTCACCGATTATAAAAACCTAACACAGTTTATAACGACTAAAGTGTTAAACAAGCGATAAACCCGATAAACGGAATTCTTATCGTAATTTAATTTTCGAATCGTTTATTATAAAGGAATAGAAAATGGGAAAGTTAATACGTTTAACAAACGTGTAAACCATTAATAAAAAGTATTATAAGAGGTAACGACACTTTTATAATAAAACTAATAAAGGGACTTAATAATACACCAACAATTATTAATAGTATATAAGACTAATGTAAACCCTAACTAAAAGGAAGAATTAAAAAAGTAGTAGTAAGAAATAACGAAAAAAGAGAAGAAAGAATTCCCGATTATAAAAGCATAACATAGTTATTATAGTAAAATTTATATACTTTAAGAAAATTAAAAAGACTTTATTAAAGACATTTACGAAGCACGAGCTTATAGACATTAAGGAATTAGAGTTATTATAAAACGAATTTAAAGGAACTACGACTTTTTCGGAATTAAGAAACTTATCGCGAAAGTTATTGGAAACTATAATGTGTGTAAAAAGAATAAGATAAAACGTTATAAACCATACGAATTATTAAAACCACTACGGATCTTTATTAGATTATAGGAATTCATTAGCTTAGACTTTATCGTGAAGCTACTAAAATCGAAGGAACCTTTTATAAGAATAACCTACGATAACATCCTCGTTATCGTTTATAGACTTACTAAATACGCTTACTTTATACTATATAAAGAGGTAAGCAACGTAGACGAGCTCGTATATACATTTTTAAAGACCGTTTTAGCTAATCACGGGCTACTAAAGGAAATTATATTAAATAGAGATAAGTTTTTTAAATCTAAGTTTTAGTAATCGTTTATGAAATAGTTGGGGACGAAGTATAAAATGTTTATAGCATTTTACTTATAGATAGACGGACAGACGAAAAGAATTAACTAAATCATCGAGTAATACTTACGAAGCTACGTAAACTACTCGTAAAACAATTGAGTATAACTACTACTACTAGTATAATTCGCTTATAATAGCGTAAACACGGGAACGATTAATACATCCCCGTTTTACGCTAACTACGAATTCCACTCGAAAGCGTATTAATAATTAGTACTAAAAGAAAGCTAAGTATAAACAGCTTTATAATATAAAGAAAATATAGTGAAAACGTAAAAAACACTTTAAAAAAACCTTAAAAAAATGTAGGAAACCATAATATAGTAAGCTAATAAAAAAAGAGTTGAGGGATTAACTTTAACGAAGGAAGGAGTTGTATACCTACTTCGTAAAAACATTAAAATCAAAAGACTAAGCGATAAACTGGATTATAAAAAGCTTAACTTATTTAAAATTAAAAGGAAAATCTTAAAGTGGAACTATAAACTCGAGTTACTAAAGGGAATGAAAATTCACCCGGTTTTCCACATTTCGCTCTTAAAACCGGTATTAAAAAACATTCTAACCGAAACGAACGTAAAACTCGATAACGACGAAATAAAATACGAAGTGGAAAGAATCGTTGAATATAAAGGAAAAGGGAAACAAGTTCGTTACTTTATTAAATAAAAAAACTACCCGGACTCGGAAAATATATAAGAACTCGTTACGAACTTAACGAACGCTTAATAGGAGTTAAAGGATTATTAAAAGCGGGTTAGCGGAGGAACGATAAAACTCGTATGATAAATTGAGAACTCACCTTATAAAGAAGTCCGTTATAAGAACGTTTAAACCTTTTAACATCGCATTTTAGTCGATTATATTTATAATATTAGAAGACTAAAGTAGTTGAGCTGCTTTAGACTCTTTAGCGGCCATACGGTTTACCGCGGTATGGGCCGCTTTTTAACGCTTTCGCTCCTTAATAACATCTAACTTATTTAGTGTTTTCAAACCACGAGCGGCTAAATCTTTCGCCTTCGTAACTACTTCTTTTTTCTAACGACGAAAACGTATTAACCTAGCAAACTTTTCGTTTAAAGTCTACTAAGCGGTACGAAATTCTTCCTCGGCCAAGGATTCAACACCTTTAAGCCGCCGACTCTTAGCAATCAAACGGCCCACTATTGAGAAGGGTTAACAATAAAAAAAAAAAAAAAAAAGGGAAGGAAAAAAAACTTCATAAAAAGAAACTAGTTCTTTTAAACCATTATATAAACGCTCGCGACGAACGTAAGTAGAATAACGAGAACTGTTCTTAGCCATCCGGCAAGAAAAGCCCTTAAAGGAATAGAAGGAGTAAAGCATTACGTTAAACCCTAATAACTCGATCGCGTTAGTAAGATCGTCGCGTTGGAGCGACTTCCGCGACTTGGAAACACGGAAGGATATGATAAAAGGCACTTACGGAAGAAAACAGGAAAGAGTTTTTGGGGATAAAAATAAAGGAGGAGGAGAATAATGTTACGACTTAAGCAGCGGCCCCCGCGGTTGAAGACACAAGGAACAGACGATTGGATTAGAAAGAAGGAACCCAAGGCGGACAACTACGGTAGAACAAGAATGACATAAACAATCACGTGACGGATTACGGTGGATCACTATGGAGCAACGATCCAGCTTACGATGGATCACCGGGATTACGACGGATTACTACGGATCAACGATTTGGATTACGGTTTGATGATTTAAGACTTAGATAAAAGAGCAGGCTCGTTCCCTCGAAGTCGTAGATAGGAAGAGTGAGACTCTTTAGTAGTTAATTTAAGTATTTAGGACAATTCCGAATAGCTTTAACAGCTTTCGAACACTCGCTCGCACGCACGAAGAACTAAGACTGCTTTAGTATTGTGAACCCTAAGCTTTGACTATCCTGTCAACATAAACTCTCACGCAGGTTTATCACTTGAGAACCCGGTGTTTGTTACATTACGGCGAGGGGTAATTTCGTCGATGTTTTAATTGTTTGTTTAAGCGCTTTATAACTTAAATGACTAAGCTTGTTATACGTGATATATAACCTTTAACGCTTATTTAACGATTACACTGTTTATTTAAGTAATCGGCGATAAGCTCTTTTATGTACTAGCTGGTTACGCGCGTAATAACTTCGTTATTAATAGCGATAGGGATGTTACTACGGTTAATAAGTACTATAAAGCCGTTTTCGACGTTGATTTTATACACCTCTTTATCGTTAAACGTAGTTAAGTACTACTTTTAAATATTATTACTTTTAGCGTAAAAGCGAATGTTAAAGATAATGTTTATTTCGAAGCTTAACGCGAATAACACGTTTTTTAGCTTTAAAGTCGTAATACCCTCGTTGAAAGCGTTAAGTTGTAGTTCGACGAATTTAATATAATTTACGAAGATAAAGCCGCTGCTTGTTATAATTTTATAATATACGTTTTAAATAGTGTTAAAAATAAACCACTTTAAATCGTTAATAATATAATAATCACTATTCGTATTAAAGAGCTATATATCTTAACTACTCACGTAGTAGTTATACGTAATAACGTGATTAACGTGAAATATAATGTTATTAATTAAAAAGAGGGTATTATTAATTAATCGAACGAAGTAATTAAGCTTTTCTTTACTTTGATTATTCGTAGTCCCACTATTAGTGATAGTATAGTTAAACTTACTTAATTTAAATTAATCCCTCTCTTTATTTCGTTTAACGAAGTAAAAAGCTTTCGTGTGTCTTTACTTACTATAAAAGTCGCACTTACGATTACTTTTAAACTTGGTTTTATCGTCTTTATTATTAAACTTATCGTTATTATTAGTAGATTTACTATTAAAGCTGCCGTTATTATTAATATTATTATTATTATTCTTCTTTTTACCCGCTATTAACAACTTATTATAACAACGGTTACGAAAGAAGGCTTTTACTTTACTAAATACGTTATTTTTAAACTTCGTATTTCACTCACTTCGCAACTTTAACGTAATATTTACGAAAGCTTTAATAACGCAGCCGTTAATAATGTTTAATAAATAGTAAATCTTATGCTTCGTAAAAAGCTTACTAACCTTTTATTTATAGTTTTTTATATTATCCTTTAACCGCGTTAAAAATTAATCGATAAAGTTATCGTTATATTAATAAAGGTTATAAAAGTATTAAACAGCTTTTACGAAAAGGCTTTTCTCTTTCGAAGCGTATAAAGCTTAAAGTACGTCGTAAAGCTCGTCGAAGCGTTTAGTATTAAAAAAAGATGTTAAAAGCGAGTCTTTTAAAATCATCGTTAATATAGTTAAGAAAGTACTAACCGCCTCGTTATTGTATTCGATATCAATCTTAGTAAAAGTGATAGCTAATCTCGCCAGCTTAATCAACTGCTTAACCTTTCGGCTTCACCGCTCTCATTCATACGCCTTCTCGAGCTTAATATCGATTCGGCTTATTATCTTTATAACCCGGGTTAACGTACCCTACGATATAGTCTTTTTAATAA
Organism: Raffaelea ambrosiae; assembly: GCA_002778195.1. NCBI lineage: Eukaryota > Fungi > Ascomycota > Sordariomycetes > Ophiostomatales > Ophiostomataceae > Raffaelea > Raffaelea ambrosiae. The sequence continues at coordinate 5,948,603 of PCDI01000001.1, read as the reverse complement.
CAAACATAGTGGTGGGCTTAGTGATAAGCTTGGGTAACTAGTTGAAGAGTGAATTTACGAGGAAATTAAAGGGTACCTTATTAGAATCGTTTCGAAAAGGTTATAAGGGCTGTTGGGAGCTTTTAGTCGTTATAAAGCTCACCAGCCAAAAAAGAAGTCGGTTAAGGTGCTTAAAGCAAAGCTTTCCAACGCTCAAACCAACGAAAAAGAGGGGTGCGTTATAGTACGCTAAGGGGGTCGAAATTAATCGAAAATGGTGCGTGCGATACGCTAAAGAAAAGGGGTAGATCAGGATTACGGCCACCCGGGCTCATAGCCTGTCAAAAGTATGATTTGATAGTTGCATTTAACACCGTATAGGGCTAGACTATTTGGAAGAAAAGGAGGATAGGTTGAAGGTTGAAAGTCTAGATACATAGGGGCCAACACGGAGGAGCTTTTGTATGTGGAAATAAGTGGGGCCTAGTGCCCAGCCAGCCAATCAGCGCAGCGTGTGCACGTGAGTGCACCGTTGGCTAGCAGACACTTGCCAACACGAGCCTAGGCTTATAATTTCATAATATTTCTTTACCCCATTTATCAGCGGAGAGGCCCCAAGGTTGAAACGCAACCTTTACAAAAGCCTCTCGCATTTCAGCCCTCGCATGTCCATCGTCGAAATCATATATTAAGTGACTAATATAGTATTACGTTGAAGGGCGACCGCGCGCCACCTCTGATCCAGCGGTCACGGTCATGACGACCAGGAAGTGATCACGAGTGGCCACCCAGGTAAATAAAAGAGCGCGCTTGCTCCCTCTAGCTTAAAATAGGAAGAGCACTGACTCTTCAGTGATCAATGGAAGTATTCACCTAAACAGCTAACACGGGTTGTGACTCGAGCACATTCCACAGTATCCACGCCTTAATCCTTCTGCTAGCATAGATCCCCAGATGACACCTCTTGCTATTACGGGGAACTTCATGTCAATGGAAAAAAAGTTTTTATACGAGTATTATTTACAAAAAGCATGCAGTGTCACAGACTGCTGTGCCAAGTCGCCACACTCGTCAAATGAAGAAGTGAAGAAAAACTCAACAAAAAAGGACAGTATTTAACAGAATAAAGAAGAAACAGAAATATTCCCAAGCACCCCAAGAAAGAACCCCATTTTCTACAAAAGTTTCCAAGTTGTGGCCTCCCTTCAGCTGGTTTTCGTAGTCTGGGTTGTTGTGTGTTGGTGAGTGCATACCGGCCGCGAGGTGGCTGCTCTCAAATAGATTGGTTGATCAATGTGCTTGCTAGCATTTGGTTGTACATCAGAACTAGCCAACAAATAAATGAAGAGATCGAAGAAGTAAAAGAAAAGCGGAAGAAAAAGAAAAAGAAAACAATTGACTATTTACTATCCAGCCCCAGGAAACTGTGTACGAACAAGTCAGATTACACAGTCTATACGGGCAATCGTCCAGTTCTTTGGGTGCAAACAGGACTGCTGCTGCTTTTGAGAAATGCAACCGGACCTTTTGGTTCCGCTTGTTTTATTTTGGCTTTTGTTTGCTAAACTTGAAATCACCAACAAAATCCCATGGTGGCCACCCACATGCGCCGCGAGTTTTCTTTGTCTCAAAAGACAACGCTGCCTCCATCTATGAGCCACCCGGCCCGCCCAACAGAGCAAATCTCCGGACAATGCCAGGGCCAAACTCTTCATACTGTAAATGCTGTTAGCCACGGACTCATGTACGGCGGATTCTTTAGTTTTTGTGTTCGCAAGGAGAGGAAAACATACCTCTGCCTTGGTGTGACAGTAGGAGCGAAACTCTGGCGTCTGGCCAAGAAGACTGCCACCGAACCATGGACCGTGCCGTTGCCGCTTGTGCGTGATAACCTGGACCTCAAGACCACCACTTTTGGCGCCGTGGCTCCGCTGCTCGCTGGCCCGGATGCGGGCATCCACCAGATGCTTGATGTCACGCTGCAGTCGCCGACCAAAGTCCTTGTACAGCGTGCTGCCGCCGGAGAGCACAATATTCTTGTAGAGGCCGCGCCGCACGTCAATGGGCGACGACTGGATGACGCCGTCGACGACGACCGGGAGGGGAGTCAAGAAATCGGAGCTGTAGATCTCCGGGTTGAAAAAGATCTCGGGCGCCAGAAAGCGCTCGTAGCCAACATCGACCGACACCTTGCGGCCGCCGGTCTGGGTGACGGCGTGCTTAATGAAGCGGGTCGGGTCGCGATCGTACCGCGAGAACTCCTTGACAATGTCGGGACACACATAGCAGTACTCCTCCTTGATCTCCTGGGCCGTCTTCAGCGACGAATCCGGCTCGCCTCGGTCACGCAGCAGCGACTGCACAAAGTACGTAATGTCGCGGCCGGCAATGGGGATCGACTTGATGGAAGAGCCGATGACATAACCTTCAGCCACGGGGATGACGTGCGTGACACCGTCACCAGAGTCAATGACTGTGCCGGTCAGGGACCGATCCTGCACCTTGGACGAGGTCCACGACGCAGCCAGGGCCAGAACGGCCTGGACAGCAATGTAAAGGCCGGCACAGTTGAAGGACTCGAAGAAAATCTCGGCTGTGTTTTCGCGGTTCTCGGGGGGGTTCAGAGGCTAGACAGGTCAGCAACAACGCATAAGCGCCGTTATCCGAGGTACAGTGGAAAACTGACCGGCTCGGTGAGCAAAAAGTAGTGGTCCTCTGGCTCAACGCGAAGGTACTTGAAAATGGAGTTTGACCAGAATCGTTCCATGTGATCCTGCCCCTGTTAGTGACTGGTCTGACGGCGTCCAAGTTTCGTCCGTTTTCTCTTACCCAGTTTTCTATTTGACCGTGGCGGATGGGGTAATGAAGTCCGTAGCCTAGATGTGCCATCAGCATTGGCTCCTTATTTGCGTAGAGTCACGAAAGTCTTCAAACGGGGGTTCTCAATTTGGCCGCTAGCAGATTCCGAGCAGACTTCCACCACATACCGGGACCAGATGATGCAGATATAGCCTCGTCGCCAATGAAGTAGTCAAGATCCTCCGTTCCTCTCTTCGACTGCAGATGTCCTGACGGGCCGGCGCCTCCGGTGAGGAATGACGGCTTGTTCGCAACGGCCGGCCGACCGCTTCCGCTGCCGGCGCTGCCGGCGGCAGCTTTTGTCGCAATGGCCGTCGGGAAGACAAAGGAGGGAGAATCGTTTCCGGCAAATCCTGTATAAAGGGGGATGCAAAGTTAGCAGCTGGGCTTCGCAGACTACAATTCGTGATGCGATGATGTAATGGCAAGGAGGGATCGCCGATGTACCTAGCTTAGAGTAACCCGTGCCGCTGTTTCGCAGAAGAACGTTAGCAGCTGCTTTAATCTCATATAAAACATATAATCAACTCAAGAAACCAGCTAAGCCCCGATCCAGAGCTTCATGTCTAGCCCGTCGTCTTGGATCGCAAAGGACACCAGCTAAAGGCTCCAGGGTCCAGGCAGCGGCAGCAGCTGCTGCGAGCTTCGACTCCAAAACGGGGAATGTCCTACTTGTCCATGACAACGGCCGGCGTTTGAGAGGCCATCGTAGCTGAGAAAGAGAGAGCCGCGAGTGCGCAGCTCGTGTCGTGCCTTGGATAGTGAAGTGCGCGGCAGCACGATGCAAATGGTAGGAGGAGGCAGCTCAGTCGGATTTCTAGGTGGCTGTTGGTGGGGAAGAGGGGCCCTGTCTCGAAAGTGGCAGCCGCTTACGACTGAGCCCACAGAGGGATCACGTGGGACAATCCAGTAATCGCAGCCCCGCAAAAAAAAAAGTTATGTAATCTCACGAACCGTCTGAAACAGGGAAAGTTCGACTTCATCCAAGAAACCCTGATTCTAAGTGGCAGGGGCAATGAGAACTTAGGCCTGAACTGGGTAAGGCGAACAGTTGCTCAATCTTAGAGATATACGGTCATGCAGGCCACCCGACCAGACTGAGCCCCAGACGGAAGTGACGATGAAGGGGTCCAACAAGACAGCATCGTTCGTCGCTTCAGTCTTTTCGCATCGTGGGAAGCTCCCATACCTCTGCCTAAATAGGGAAGCACCGCAGAGGCTTCTGGCGCTTCTAGAGTTGCCCCTTCCCTTCTCGTTTAAACATCCCTGCAAACACGCGACAAAGGCGGCAGGAGACCTAGGCTGCTATCACCGAGAGCGGCCATTCTCTCTTTCTCTTCGTGGCTCAGCTTTGAACTTGCGGTTTGCTTTTGTTTCTCTCCTTCTCTTGTTCAAACTTTTCTCCGCTTCATCACGTTTCACCTTTTGCCTCTTCTCTCTGCCTTCGAAACTTGACACCCATCCAACAACGCCCAGCCTCGTAGTAACACCGTATTGATCAGCGTTACTTTTTTGTTTTGCTCAGCAGGAGCATTCTTTTTCCTATTTATCTTCTCTGAATAACCTCATCTCCCTAGGGTGGACCTCTGTTACAGTGAAGGGGCTGTATTCTCGGCCTGCTTTTTTCTTTTCTTTTTCAAGATTTTGGCACAGCTTCCTGGGTCACCCATGGTTGACTACCAAGTCACGTTCCTGTCAGTCTTTATATCCGCTCTCTTCATTGGCTTTTTCTGTACAGACAACGGAACCAGATGCTAAGAAACAGGTAGTTAATTTCCCCGTTCCGATGAAACATTCAAAGGAAAAGCCGTTGCAAAATGGGAAGGCAACCGTTGTATCTGCAGACAACCCCGGCAGCCAAGCTCCAGCCCTATCGTCGTCAAGCCGCGGCTCGGCCTCGTCAAGCCCCTATCCCAGCCTGAGTCCCACCCCCGAGCCAGAGACGTTGACAGCACATGGCCAACCGCAATCGGCCAATCGTGGACCAGCATCGCACGATCCACAAGCTGTCTCCGATGACGGCTATTCGGCAGACCAAGCCGGGTTCTCTGACGGCTTGACCGAGCGTTTGTTCCGGTCAAAGAGCAAGGCTCCCGTGGCTGCCATCTTCATCCATGCTGGTGCCGGCTTCCACAGCACGTCCAACGAGCATATCCACCTCGAGGCGTGCAGCGAGTACGTTTTTGCAGTCTGACTGGAAGCCAGTCAGAGAAGCATTCAGACAAGGCAGTCAACTTCATATCTCGGGGTATACACAACTAACAAGCAATAGGGCGGCCAAGATGGCCATGAACTTTTTGAAAAGCGGAGCAAGCGCTGTCGACGCTGTTGAAGCCGCCATCAAGTGTCTCGAGGACACGGAGATTACCAATGCCGGATATGGCAGCAACCTGACAATTGATGGCATCGTGGAGGCAGATGCAACCATTGTTGACCACCTCGGCCGCAGTGGTGCATGCGGGGCCGTCTCCAGTAAGCTCCTACCATTGTGCTCTCGCGTTTCGTGAGTTGTTCTACGACAAATAGGCTCGAATTGACATTGTACGCTCTATTTTAGTGGTCAAGAACCCGATCTCACTAGCTCGGCTGATTCTCGACAAGAGCAACGTCCCGCTCTCTCTTCGCCGCATTCCACCCAACATTTTGGTTGGCGATGGCGCGAGGCAGTTTGCAGAAGGCCACGGCATGCGCTTGGTGTCGAACGATCGGCTGGCATCGGCGGGCGCTCTCGACCGGTACCGCCGTTGGTGTCAAGACCTCCAAAAGGCATATGAGATGAGCAGACATTCCAGGCCGATCACCCTAAACCCTACAGCAGCGGGCCCAAGAGCAAAGGATTCCGAGACGACGACAAAGCCTGTCTTGCCAATAATTTCGGCGTCTAAAAAGGAGACACGCACACCTGCGCGACACAGCAGACGAGAGCGAACGGCACCTACAGGATCCCCAAATGCCTGGGACGAGGAGCAAACCAAGGCAAGGCAGCAGATGGCTGTCGTCGGAAAGGACTCCGCATCTGGCTCGGCGACACGTGCTAGACACACTGCATCTCGTCGGATCTTGCCTCGGTCGCATGCCTCTTCTGCCATGCAGTCATTGATGCCGGAGTTGGTACCATCCGGTGTGTCTGCTGAGACGTCCACTGCTCCTGATGCGTCCGATTCAGGGCCACAACCTAAGCTCCAGGCTATCCACAGCAGCAGTGCTGCATCTCCACGGACTGCAGCACCTTATACCAAAAAGCGTCGCATGGACCGACGTAACTCGCAGAGCCATGACGAAACCCGAACTAGGAGAAAGAAGCGCGAAGGCAGCGGCGACGGCACCAGCGAAGATCACCCTGCTAGCAATTACCTTCCAAATAGCAAGACGACCAGAGCGGTACCCGGCCCAGTGTCCATGCAGAATGCCATCGGCGAGATAAATTCGCATGACAAGGACGCAGATATCATTACGGACACCGTGGGAGCCATTGCCATTGATTTGCAAGGAAACATTGCCGCCGGATCATCGTCTGGCGGCATTGGCATGAAACATGCAGGCCGCATTGGGCCAGCAGCGCTTGTGGGCATTGGTACCGCGGTAGTGCCTGTTGACGCAAGGGACAGCGCAGGGACGTCTGTGGCTGCTGTCACCAGTGGCACCGGCGAGCACATGGCCACCACCATGGCGTCGCACACGTGTGCCGAGCGTCTCTACTACAATATGCGTCGTGCGAATGGCAACTCATTTGTGTCTGAATACGATGAGGACGCTCTGATGGCGTCATTTGTGACTGAGGACTTCATGGGCCACCCGGGTGTACGAAACCAGATTTCGGGCGGTGCCATTGGTGTGATGGCCGTGAAGAAGACGAACAAGGGCATCTACTTTTACTACTCGCACAACACGGACTCGTTTGCGCTGGCATCGATGGCATCCGATGAGCCAGAACCTCTTGTTGTCATGTCTCGACTGGGAAACTCAGCCAAAGTGACTCGAGGCGGTCGGAAGATCAAGAATTCGTCAAGCTGAAGTACGGTGTCTCTGTCTTGAGGTAGCAGTCATATTTAAATTGTGGATCACAATTGGACTTGCCATGCACAGCCCCTTTCTGAAAGTTGCCTCTTTTCCCGCTCTTTCTCCCTCACCTAGAACCTAGAATCTTAATCGATGTGTGCCCTACCGAAAAGTACGTGACGCCAACCCCTGTTGTTCATATGTGTTGCGTGAAAGCATGTTGTTTAGGCCATCAGTAAATAGGCCAGCAGCATTCTATGTGAATTGAAGTCTCAACAACATATCTATACTTAAGACTTGTTTTGGAAACCAACGAGTATGTCGTTACATCCAGCAAACACCAAGATAGCGGGTTGAGAAAGGAGGAGGTTCTCAACGATATGGGTCAGACGGAAGCCTGGTTTAATATCGTATCTCAGGCACGCAGGACTGACCATGAAAACGCAAAGACCAGGCACAGAGCTGTCAACTTTTCATGCACGCGTGCACATTGCTTTCACAGTGTTATCGTCATTCCGTGGTATGCTAGCTTCTACTGTACTCGTACTCTACACCATTTTGCAAATCTCTTGACCATAGAACGCCCTTCTTGTAACCATTTCCTCCAAGATGCTGCCACCTAAAACAAAGCCAAAGTACTATACAAATTTCGAAGTCAGGGTATTCCCCGGCCCATCGTATCAACTCCTCGCCGCTAGGATGGCATCGGCGTGCCTACAGTACTACCTGTGCCTTCCCGGATGCCGCCCAGCCGCTTCTTCTTCTTCTTTTTAGGCCGCGGCACAACGGCCGGCTTAGCCCCGTAACGACCCAGACGCAACCGCGACCCGCAGGTTAAACACTCGGCCACATTGCTAGAGTCTCCTTCTGGTGGTGGTGGCACTTCGCAAAAGATGCTCAGACAGATGCTGCACACAAATCCAGTGTCCACAACGCGCCGGTGACAGAAACAGGCTGCCCTAAAGTCTACTGCGTCTGCACTCGGAGCCACCAGGCTCGCCGCCACGTCCCGCGCCGATGCTGCACTAAAGCCCAGCATCAGGTACGCTAACAAACCCTGCTGGGCGTGGTCATCTGTGACTTCAAGGAACGTGCCTCGCGTGATGTACGCTGCCTGCTGCAGAAATGTGGCGGCGCCATGCAGAGCGAGCACGTCAATAGCGACGCCGGCGTGGGCGGCGGCAAATACAGCGTTCATGGTGGGGATGTATTGGGCCGGCGACGAGTCAGACACCGAAACGACCAGTATGCGGGCATGAAGGCCGACCTCATCGGAGCCGTTCCCGTCTGCTCCTTTCCCATTCTTCTTGCCTCCACCGGTAGCTGCCTGAGCATTGCTCACGCCCGACCCAGAGGGCTTGCCCGTACCGCCAACGCCTCCACCTTCTTTGGCTGCCGCCGATGCCGCCGCTGTCGGTATCATAATGGATGTCTTGTTAATGTGTGCGAGGGCGAGCGTCAGAGCGCCAGACAAGAGCGTTGTCGTCTCGGCGAGGTCACTCTCGGTAGTGTTTGTAACAAGGTCGTGGACGGATTGGAGGAGGGATGTTTCGATTTCGCGGAACTGGGGGAATTTGTTGGCCGACGAAGGACCTTTGGAGGAGGAGGAGTCGCCGCCATTTGCTTCGTCGGCATCGGTCATGTCGACATCGTCGTTGCTGGTCTTGATCTTGATCTTCTTCTTCTTCTCCTCGGCCTTCTTTGTCGGCGACGGATACAACCACACGGCACGGTTGCAGTGTGAGGCAATGACGGCCACCTGGTTGGTGCTGCTCAGAGCCAGATGCGAGTTAGCAAATACGAGAATGTTGGCGACAGCCTTGCTCAAAGGCAGCGTGTTGGCCAGCAAGGCCCAGGCACGCGGGTTCGTGTCCAGCACGATGGTGAGCAGCGCCGGGGTCTCTTCGGAGGTGGTGACCTCATAGTGGGCCGAAGCGTCGACGGCATCCATTATGAATTGGGGCGGGGGAGATTCGGAATGTTTTTTTTTTAGAGTTTATTTCGCTTGTTGTCCTTTATGCAGTTTTGAGCTTCGTCCCTGAAGTCTCACGAACGACACATCGAGGAAGACATGCTGTTTGGGAGCTCCCTGTGGTTTGGTGGTGGCGACGTGGGAAGGAAGGGAGAATCTTGGAGGCTCTGTCGAGGAAGATACGGAGTTTCCCAACCCTTCTCCGAGCTTCACGGATTTCTGGCGTGGATGCTGCAGGAAAACAACATCGAGTGTTCGTTCCACGGTCTTCTTGCACGATCTCAGATCAACTTCACCTGGCAAGATCGTGGAGAAGGCAGCTGCTTATCGATAACGCTTGTACACGTGACTCGCACCCACCACCCCCCTTTGGCGCTATTTTATTCGCTAGATCAAGAAAAGGCCCTATCACAGGCTTTTCAATAGCAGGGAAAGCGTTAAAACCGACCACTAACACCCACTATGGACATCGAACCACGACAACCCTTCTGGCGTCATAGTTTCTCAATCTGGTCTTGGCTTCTGACCTGACGCCTGTTTGACTTGCCTGGCCATCGATTTTGAACCCTGGGTGCGATTGCCGATCAAGAAAAGCACAGGCATCGAATTTGCTTTTCTTTGGAAGCAGCATCTGCTACCCCTCCATCGCTTCTACTTAGTCCCTGCAATCTGCGGATAGCTTCATTTTCCTGAGTCACTCCGAGCTGCATCTGGGCTTTCTCCGAACTCCAACCAGGGCCCCATTCGTCTCGCGCACCCTTCATTTCCAGTCGTACTGCATTTCCGGTATCAGCACCATGGCAACGGCTGCTCCCACGGCAGTGAAGCCCAAGGCGGACCTCTCACGCGAGGACCAGACCCTGCTGCTCTTTGCCAGTCTGATGGAAGGCGGCAAGGAGGACGACGAGACTGTCGCAGAGCTGGACCGCCTGACCAAAGTGCTGAACGAGGACATTGCCGCCACGAAGAAGGGCGAGGAATCCATTTGCGCGCTCATCGACAGCGACTGCGTCGACACCCTGCTCAGCTACTTGGACATGCGCCAGCCCGAAATCGTGCGCGGCCATGGCACCCTGACCACGTCGGCCTACCTTCAGGCCGCTGGCGACGCGGGCGCCAAGGAGCTATCGGCCTTCTTCTTTGAGCGTATCAAGCGCGGCACGTACGACGACTATATCGTGGCATTTTGTGTGGCGGGCGCCGTGTTTCCCATAGTGCCCGACCTGACTGCGACGCTGTTCTTGGAAGAGGGCTTCTTGCCCAGTCTGGGGCCTCTGATGCGCCGCAAGTGGAAGAGCCGCAAGGTTGAGACAGCCTGTCTGGACATGTTGAATGTGGCCTGCATGAACTCGGCGTGTCGCGATGCCGTGCAAAAGTACTGCCTGGACTGGCTCGAGGAGATCGTGGACCAGGACCCGGACGATGTGGTCAAGGACATGTTTGCAGCCAACCCGGACAACGCGGCCGAGGGATCCGTTTCCATGCGCCGGCATTCGCGGCAGGTGCAGAACCTTGCGGCTGTGATTCTAGCCAAGATCAAGGTATGTTTTGTTGCTGTTGTTGCTGCTGGTGCTATTTCTCCCTGGTGTCTCCTGTGTGGATGGCGATCTAACTAACTACAAGCCGTAACAGGCAACAATACCACCAGGACAGCAGGGGCAGCCGGGCCCCGGTGGCGACAGCGGACGAGTTGAACAGGCTAGCACCAGCGTCGAGGACCTAAGCAAAATGTTCACCAACCTGCTCTTGACCAACCCGGAGCAGGGCCGGCAGAACTCGGTCGAGGGGCTGGCCTACCTGTCGCTGCAACCCAAAGTAAAGGAAGAGCTTGCTTCCAACCCGGAATTTTTGAAAGGCCTGGTGCAGACTCTCGAGGACGCACCACCCAAGTCGCCCCTGACCTACGGAGCCCTCAGCATTTTCGTCAACCTGACGCGGTACCAGCCCGTCGAGTCCGAAGAACAGAAACGTATCAACCAACTGAAAGCATATGCCAATGCCGCCGGCAAGCTACAGGACAACATCCTTCCCCTCAACGACGACGAGCACGTATCCAAGCGCTGCCGCAAGGTCTTTGACGCTGGCGTCACACCCGTCCTCGTCAGCCACAGCAAGAATGGCTCTGCCGCCTCGCTCGGCCTCATCATCAACATCATCTTTGCTCTGTCCACAACCAAGGACATCCGGGGCCAGCTCGCCCAGCAGGGTGCTGTGCGGCTGCTCATTGCTGCCTGGACAGCGCTGCCAGCCGATACCGAGGCCGCCACACGCCGCACAGCTGCCCAGGCACTCTCCCGGATCCTTGTTTCTACCGACCCGACACTCGTCTTTGGCGGCACACGGGCCACGCCCATGAGCACCGCTGTGCGGCCCCTCGCTTCTCTTCTGTCCCGCGAAGACGCGCTCGCCAATCCTTCCAGCAGCCTTCTGCCCATCTTCGAGTCGCTTATGGCCCTGACCAATTTGGCATCGGTCGACGACGACATGCGCCGCAACATTATCCGCGCCGCCTGGCCCGATGTCGAGGAGCAGCTCCTGTCCAGCAACAAGATGGTCACCCGCGCCGCCGTCGAGCTCATCTGCAACATTGTCCAGGCGCCCGATGGCATTGCTCTCTATGCCGACGACAGCACCGCTGCCAAGAGCCGCCTTCATATTCTGGTGGCTCTGGCCGACGCAGAAGACGCCGCGACCCGCAGCGCCGCTGGCGGCGCTCTGGCAGGGTTGACGGTCTTTGGCGGTGTGGTCTCGGCTATAGTTGAACGCCGCCGCGGCATCGAGATTCTGCTGGGCCTGTGTGCAGCGAGCGAGACCGAGGATCTGCGTCACCGCGGCGTCGTGTGTGTGTACAACATGGTGTCGTGCGAGGGCGAGGCGGGCGAGAAGGCGCGGGAGGCATTCCGGAAGGAGAATGGCGTGTCTGTCCTGACCGAGTGTGCCAAGGCGAGCCGGCGACCGGAGGTGGTGGAGTGTGCTGTGTTTGCGCTCAAAGCTCTCCTAGACGACAAGGGGGAGGACAAGGCAGCATTTTAGCATTGGTGATAACAAAAAGAGGCGCCTGGCCCACTTGCACTGCCATTATCGGAGGGATTGGCATTACAAAAGAAAAAAAAGTATGACATGGTATTTAGGTCTCTTGTTCCTGTTTTCCTGGCCAGCGGCATCGATATATGAGAGAATATATATATATATATGGGTTCCCCCCTGGTGCAAAACATTGCTCGTTCTATATGGTATCATCCCCCCCCTGGTTTTTTTTTATTTTCGTTCCCCTCTACTCTTCTTCAACCCTGTTCAACACTGCAATACCCTCGACGTGGGCTGTCTGCGGGAAAAAGTCGAACCCCCTTAGGCTCTCAATCTCGTACCGGGCCCTCTTTTGGGGAATCTCCTCGGGCCTCTCCCGGTTGTGCACTCCAAACCCGTCTATCTGTCCACGTACCAGCATTCCCACATCCCGCGCCTGCGTGTGCACATTGCAGCTCACATACACGATCCGTGCGGGCCCATATGCCAGCAGTTGCCGCAAAAAGAGCCCGTCGCAGCCCTTCCGTGGCGGGTCCAGCACCACCACCGTCTCGTCGGCGTCGTATTCGATGACGCTGGCAAAAAGCTGGGCGGCGTCGGCAGCAATGAACCGGCAGCGGTCGGGGGCCAGGTGGTTGAGTTGGGCATTGGTCCGGGCATAGGCGATGGACTGGTCGGCAATGTCGATGCCAATGCTGCCGCCGGGAAGGGTCGAAGCCAGGGTGATGGTAAACAGTCCGGAGCCGGAATAGGCATCGATGAGGTAGCGGAGAGGTGTCTTGGTCCTCGAGTCATTGACCCCAACATCTGTGCCATCCTGCTGCTGCTCCTTTGGCAGCACGGCATTCCGCACATACGCGGTCAGCGTTGTCAGAATCGAGTTGTTGTTCTGGAAGAAGCTGCCGGCCGGGTTGGTAAAGATGTAGTCGTCCACGTACTCGGTCGTCGTCGCCTTGTTGTCGGTCATGCACGTCTTGATATCAACGTAAGCATCCGTCTCCACACGGATGGCGTCGTCCGGAGTGTCTTCTACGGACGGCGGGTCCTCCTTTCCACTGTCCTCGCCCGTCTTAAAGTACCGCTTGGTGCTCTCGCGCAGCAGGATGGTCGCGCCGTTGGAGTAGGTCGTAAACTCGCGGGCAACCGTAGCCCGCTCGCGTGCCATACCCGCTGCCACCGCTGGCGTGCCAATTGGACACTGCTCAATATCAAGCACCGTGCGTGGGCCGGCGCCCTTGGCCGTAAACCCAACGTTCGGCATCTCGGTCAGTGTGTGTCCGGCTTTGTTGCGGCGCCGGAACCCAGGCGGACCATCAAAGTGGGGGGTCAGCTTTGTCCGGTAGCCATACTGCAGCGGGCTGGGTACCGTTTCGAGGATGGTAGGCACCTTTTCGGGCGGCAACTGCGAGAAGTGCCGGTAAGCGCGCTCCACGACGCGGCGCTTGATCCGCAGCTGCTCAGCATAGTCGAGCATCTGGTACTGGCAGCCAGCGCAGCGGCCAAAGTACTGGCAGCGGATGCGGTTGTCATCGCGGAGCTGAGGTGACGGGCGAACAACCTTGATAAAGTCGGCCACGGAGTGGGATGGCACGGAGGACGAGGAGGAGGGCGACGAGAGGTTGTGGCGGTAGACCTTGGCGCGGATGATGTCGCCGGGGACGGCATACGAGACGACGTATATGTGTTTTGACCTTGTCTTGGAGGGAGAATCGTCTGCACTGCCCCCGGAGCTCCCCTCTGCCTTGTGCAGCACAGCCAGTGCCTCGCCTGTGGACGAGAGGTCGATGACCTCCAGGTCGACCTCGGTGCCCTGCTCGGGAAGCTCCTCCTCGGGCTCAGCAACCACCCCGTCCTTTGCTGCTTCTGCTGACTCAACAGCATTCCCATTGGTCACGTCCTCGTTTAGCTCGCCAGACTCATGGGTCTTGTTTTCGCCCTCCAGCTTCAGCGTCGCCAACAGCGACTGGATGTCGGCCATCAGAACCTCCTCAGCCGTGCCCTCCGTGAACGGCTTGAGCTTGCGTCCCTTGAACTTCTTCTTTGGCGGCCGTTTCTTCTTCCCATTTACGCCGTCTGGCCCGTGCTGTTGGCGATTTGCGGCTGGGCTGCTTCCTGGATATGGCCGCTTGCTGCCATGGGTGCCATTAGTGCCATTGGTGCTAATGGTGCTGTTTGGTGCCTCGCTGTTGCCCTTGGTTTGTGCGAGCGTGCTAGCTGTTTCTGCTGGCACGAACACCTGGCCAGTGAATGCCGGCTCAGATTCAGCGCTAGTCATAATGCTGTGTTGCCTCAAAGAGGCTCGTGGGGCCTGTAAAGACTGCCTCTGGTCGTGGTGTCTGCAGTACTGACGAGGTTTGAATCCTGCTGCAGAGCCCGAAAATGCTGTTGTCCGTGACCTTGAAAACCAGCGTCCCAGACTTGTCGCAGTCGAGGTCGTTCGTCTACAGAAGATGGCGGACTTCATGGATCGAGCCACCTAGAAACAGAAAACCAACCACGCGCTGAAACATGCGAATGACTAGAAGATTTTTGTTCGTCTGTTGCTTCTTGGAGAGAGATGTTGTCTCGTCTTTTCGGCCTTTTTTTTTTTTGTAAAGATGACTAAGTTTTTTTTTTTAAGAGGTGCCTCTTAACCAGAAATGCCCGCCCAGTGATTGGTCTACCCCGTGCCCCCATATCCTCTCCCCTGTCCACCCCATGTCTATTGCAACTTCCTAGTTGGGCGTATTATGTAATTCTCCCAGTCCGGCAATTCGTAGTAGTAAGATACAGCGCATTCTGCGCCATATCCATGTCGCTGTTACGCCTTATCGGCCGTTGTTAGGCTATCTCTAGCTTCACTCCTCTTACAAATCTCACCGACCAGCTCCAGGACCCCTGTCTTTCCTCCCTACAGTTACTTCATCACCTAACCTTCTATTTATGCCTTCTATTTTTCACGGTACCTGGGGCTGTCGGAGTTGTTCTTTGATTTAAGCACTTTTGCGCGCCTTTTCCCCTGTCCTTCCGACCGGCGCAGCCAATCCGATCTTCCGCCATGCGTGAGTTAACCTCTCCAAGCTTAAGCTGCACTCATCTCCTATGTTGCTGGCCAAGCAAGCTCACGTTTCTCAGGTTACCCGTCCGCACTCCGGGACTGGCTGCTCCCGCTCCTGGTCCTGGCAGGCGAGCCAGTCTTGGCCCGGCCGCCACTGCAGCAAACGCTCAGCGATGACAAGAGCAATGCGGCCAATCTCAAGGCCGGTTTCGGCCCCAAAGGTGGTGTTGCCAGTGAGAGCTCCATTTGCTCTCAGATTGGCATAGATCTTCTGGCACTAGGTGGAAACGCGGCAGATGCCATGGTGGGCACGACCCTCTGTGTAGGCACAATTGGCATGTACCATTCGGGCATTGGTGGTGGCGGCTTCATGCTGATCCGCACTCCCGAGGGCCGGTACGAGTCTGTTGACTACCGCGAGACGGCGCCTGCCTCGGCCTACGAAGACATGTACCGGGGGAACACCATTGGCAGTGTCATCGGTGGTCTGGCCGTCAGTGTCCCCGGTGAGCTTCGTGGTCTAGCCTATCTCCACGGACGCTATGGTGTACGTCAAGTTTACTAGTAATGAAGAAGTGAGGATAAAATCTGTGACCCTTTCGAAGTGGCTGACTGAGTTTCTAGGTGCTTCCGTGGAAGAGTGTAGTGACACCAGCTGTCCATGTCGCAAGAGACGGCTTCCCAGGCATGTGCTGCATCTATACAACGGTGGTCGCCTCTTTCTGGAAACAGTCTCTAACATTGCATCTCCAGTATCTGAGGATCTTGTGCGCTACATGGACAGTGCTACAGAGTACATCAAGGACTATGTTGGAGACTTCTTGGTCGACGACCCCATTTGGGCCGAGGATTTTGCGCCCAATGGGACGCGTCTCAGGCTAGGGGACACAATCACGCGCAAGCGCTACGCCAAGTAAGTCTCACGCAAATGATTGTATTTTTTGCAGTTCATCTTCTGACATCCAATCAATAGCACTCTGGAACAGATTGCGGAGCATGGCGTGGATATCTTCTATCACGGAAAGATGGGTACGTTTGGTCAGTGATATGGGCGAATTCGTCTGTCTTCATACTGACACAAAACACAGCCAAGTCGATGGTCGACATCATCAACAAGAATAACGGCTCCATCACTTTGGGGGACTACGCCAAATACAGCGCCGTTGTGCGTCCGGCTGTGAGCACCAAGTACGCCGGCAAGGTTCTGTTTTCAACCGGGGCGCCGTCGTCGGGTGCCGTCGCTCTGGCCATCCTCAACACGATGGACAAGTTCCCCAAGGACGACGCCAGTGACGACGTCAACCTGACTACCCACCGTTTCGACGAGGCCATGAGGTTTGGATATGGTGCTCGCACGCACTTTGGTGACCCGGCCTTTGTCGACGGAGTTGCGGCCCTCGAGGCCGACTTGCTGTCATCCGACTGGGCCGTGGGCGTGCGCCACAAGATTCTGGACAACTCGACACTTCCCGTCAAGGACTACAACCCCGAGGGCACCTATGCGCAACCCGGCCATGGCACCAGCCATGTGGTCACAGCCGACCGCAGCGGCTTTGCCGTCAGCAGCACAACCACTGTCAATACGCTCTTTGGCTCGCTGGTGATGGACCCCGAAACAGGTGTCATCCTCAACAACCAGATGAACGACTTTTCGATCCCGGACTCGGATAACGAGTTCGGCTACCCGCCCAGCCCGGCCAACTTTATCCGCCCCGGCAAGCGGCCCCTCAGCTCGATTAGCCCCATCATGGCCGAAGACGAAGAGCGCAACCTGGTTTTGGTGACCGGCGCGGCTGGCGGCAGCCGCATCATCTCGTCATCGGCCCAGGTGGCGTGGCACGTGCTGGAGCACAACATGACCATGTTAGAGGCTCTAGAAGCGCCACGGCTGCACGACCAGTTGGCGCCCAACACGGTGCAGTTTGAGTACGGTTTTGACAATGCGACGGTAGCGAGCATGGAGGACAAAGGCCACGATGTGGCGTGGGTGCGCCTGGGCGTGAGCGCCGCACAAGGGATCCGGATAGTGGACGGTCTCTTTGAGGCCGTGGGTGAGCCGCGGCAGAAGAACAGCGGCGGTGCTGTTCTGTGAGAGGGGCAGCGGGAAGATACACAGCAGTAGGTATGAAAGCACACCACGGGAGAAAGTATCAGGGGAGTTTTGGGGAATTTATGAGCAAGTCAGTAGAGCACAGCGGACACTGCTCTTTCTTTTTTGTTTGTTTGTTTGTTCGTTATAGAAAGAACGCATATACAAATGTAAGTTAGAACAGGGCGAGAAAAAAAAATCAAATCCAAACCCAAACCCAACCCCAAAACACGATCAAAGGCGATCAAAGATGCTGTAAATTCAAGATTTCATCTGTGCGGGCTGCAAATGTTGATTTGCTCTTTTGAAGATTCATTGGGGGTATCCACAAGATATGAAAAGTCTATTGACGGAAGAGTGGGAAGTCAAAAATGGAAAGTAACGAAAAGAAAAGGAAACGCATCTCGGTAACATCTCCTCTCCCATGTTCACTTTAACAACGCCACCAGCTTCTCCGTCTGCTCCACCCACTTGCGCGCAAACTCTTCTTCTGTAAACCGCTTCGCCGACCGCCGTGCCCGCTCACGCCAGGCCAGTGGGTCCGGCACCGAGAGTGCCTTCTCGAACGCGTCGGCAAACTCGTCGGCCGTCGTCGCGTGGAAACCCGTGGGCAACCCGTCCACCTCGGTCACAATATCCAGCTTCGGTCCGCCGCTGTTATGCACCACCGACACCAGCCCGGCCGCCTGGTACTCGACCACGCCAATGCCAAAGTGCTCGTTCCACATGCCGTTGACGCCCACCGACGAGCGCCGCAGCCATTTGAGGATCTCGGGCCACGGCGAGTCCAGGTGGAACTCGACCGCATCGCGGATGTGCAGCTCGTTGTTGACCAGCAGCCGCAGCTGATACACCCGCTTTGAGTCGTGGTCGTCGCGAACGCTGCCAATGAGGATGAGCTTGGCCGGAGGGGGGCTGTTTTCGTCTTTCCGCTGTCGCTTGAGGTACGTAGCAAACGCCTGCAGAATCAGGGGGTGGTTCTTTTCCGGGCGGAACTGGGCAATGTACACGAGCACTTTCTCACGAGCGGCCTCGCTTGCCGGTGACACGTCCACCTCCTGCTCGAGCTCGCTCACAGCCACGGGCGGGTATACGACGGCAATGTCCGTGTTGCGGGGGTCCTTGTTCCGGGAACCGCTTTTTTTCGCACGCAGTGGCCCCCAGAGCTTCTGGATGTGGCCCTGCGTCCAGGTCGAGTTGGTCATAACCACATCAATGGACGAGCCGACCGAGGCGTACAGCCGCGCAAAGAGCTGCCAGTAGATGCGCTTGACCTGGCCGCGGGTGCCGACGCCCTGGCCCGCATTGACGCCCTGCCTGCCGACGGAGGATTTCGGATCTAGGGACTCGAGCATGTCGGTCGAGATCGTCGGGTAGTGGACATAAGCACCGGTGGGGACACCACTGAAGAGCAACTTCGAGAACCCCAGCGAAAAGGCATAGCCCATGGTGTCGATAAAGATGTCGGGCACGAGCAGCGAGAAGGCGTCCCAGGCCATGATGATGGAGCCGAAAGACTGGCCGGCGAGCGTGAAGTGCGGCCACGTCGATGCGAGCACCCAATGACGTGTGGAGAGGTAGAGGAAAGCAATGGTTGGGGGATGTAAGTGAATGTTGAAGCGGTCCTGAAAGTGCAGTTGTCAGCAAGAGAGGCCGGCAAAGACGAGGCGCTCCCGGGGGGGGGGGGGGGTGCATAACAGTAGCGTACCCGGACACGAGCCAGAATGGCGTCCTTGTAAGCATCATGATCGCCCGTGTAGACAACACACTTGGCCTTGGGCCAGCGTTGCTGCGTGGCTCGAATGGCTGCCCAGAGCACACGTTCGCCGCCGCCACCGGCATTGCTGTTCTGTTAGCATTGGAGAAGACAAGAAGTATACCCAGACCTGGTCCTTGGCCACCTCTACTCACCAGAATGGGTGGAAGAACCCCACGATGCCATCCCAGTCCTTCTCTCCCTTTTCACCATTGCCGGCCGACCCGGCCGTGTAGGTCTCCACGTTCTCCCAGTCATCGTCGCTGCTGTTTTCCTTCTTATCGGCGGCGCCGCTCTTCGCCGCCTGCTCCTCATCAAATCGCTTCTGGTCTGCCTCCATGACCGCTAGAATATGCTGTCGTTGACTTCTCGTTTTACGGCGCAGGTAGCAGCCGAGCGTGGCTCCGGCCAGGCGCCATATCGTCGGCAACAGCACGCCCGTGATGACGAGCGTCGTGATAATCGCGGCCACGGTGTAGCGCGTCTTGCTGGCAGATGGGTCGTCACACCGGGCGGCAAACCAGGAGTGCCCCGGCGGCGTTGTGCATTGCCCAGTCTCCATCCGAGAGGGGTTCGAGATATATGAATGTAACAAAGGTCTTATGTCGTTCTTGGTGTTCTTCTTGTTCAGGAAAGCAGTTTCAGGACAGAGCTTAGCCAACTCGGTTGGCTTTCCAAAGGGAACTGTCGTTGGATGCTGTTGGCTGTCGTTGGGCTTCAGTGGCAAACACGGTGTATCGGAAAGGGCCGTCCGAGGCTGCAAGCGGTAACAGGGGTCACCATGGCTGTCTGTGCAGAGGTAAAACAAGATAGTTCGAGGTGTGGAACGAGACACGTGGGATCAATAATTTAAATACCACAAAAAAAGACGCTGTTAACACGATGGAGCCTCCTGAACTCCCCCACCTTTTTTCAGGGCAGCTCCCAGCTCGAGTGCTGACTGTGACGTCCGTCCAACACGGGGAATTGCGACGGTGCCCAGTGGCCGGTCGCTCCTGCCGTTTTGCGCTGTTACCACCCTACAATAAGACAAAGACTAGTGTCGGAATTTAGCACCACTGCGCCATTGGTAGGTTGGCAGCATTCACGTCGTCAGTTTTTTTCTTCGGGACCCTGATTGTTGGGAAGCTGTCATTTCGAATGTCAGTCCACATATAAGACGTGGAGGTTCTCTGATTCTCTGTGCTCCCCCAATACCTACTCACTGCGCGATGGCTCTTCCAGTCTCAAGGGGAGCAAACTCTCTGCGCTTGGCGGCGTCATGGCTGGCACCACCATCCCGCGCAGCCCGGCTTTTGCCAATATCACAACGGCAACATCGCAAGGCCAGCTCGGCTTCACTACGGCAGCAACCTCAGCACAGCCTCATATCTCGGCGGATACAGCCAGTGATATTTCAGGCATGTCTGTCGGGGAGACTGGCCGGACCGACCCTTGCGAGGTCAACCCGTCGTAGCTTCCACATGTCTACGTTAGTCAACACGGCCGTGGATGCTACGGAAGCCGCCATTTCCCAGCTGCACATTGTCACGGGCACGCCCTGGTACATTACCATTCCACTGCTGGCTCTGGGAGTCAACCTGATGGTTCGCATACCTTTTGGCATATACACCCAGAAGATGGCCCAGAAGAGGGACCGTCTGAACGAAATGCTGTGGACGTGGGGTGCTCTGCACGGGATGCGAGTCCGCATGGAGTGGCGCAATGAAGCCCGCCGACAGGCCAAGCTGAACCTTCCGCGGCCCAAACTCGATGCTGCCGCTGAGAGGCTGGAAGCCACAAAGCGCCTGGAGAAGACCACCGCTCGGCTGTACAAGAAGTTTGGTGTGCAAGAGTGGAAGCTCTGGAGCAACATCTTGAGTCTACCGCCGTGGCTTGTGGTGATTGAGGCTTTGAGGCGCATGAGCGGTGCCCCTGCTGGTTTGCTGGGGCTGATCTTCCGTTCTGGTGGGAATCCCGCAGACGGTGCGATGGGTGGCGCTGCTTCTACTGCTGCAGCCACAGCTGGTCTGCCTATTGACGAGATAACGGCGGGACCTGTTACCTCGGCGGCCGGAACTGTCTCTGATGCCATGCCTCTGGTCCATTTGCCAACGGATCCATCGCTGGCCACGGGCGGTATCTTTTGGTTCACCGATCTGACGGTGCCTGACCCGTACTATATCCTGCCGTTCGCCTTGTCTGCCTTGCTGTTTGCCAACATACTTCCACCCACAGATGCTGGACGGCGGGCGCTGTTCGGCCTCGATATGTCCAAGGGCATGTCACCTCCTGTCACTGCGAAAGGAGCTCGGCTGCGCGGCATTCAGAGGTCGCTGCTGATCCTGTCATTAGTCGTAGGCCCAGCGACTCTTCACTTCCCCTGCTCGATTCATCTATATTGGATATGCTCGTCGATGAGTAGCTTTCTGATCACCAGAGGCCTGCGCTCTGTCTTTCCAGTGGCGAAGAGACCATCAAGCACACCACAGGATGACCTGGCTTGGGTCGTGCCGTCGGGACCTTCCACCACCACCACGCCAAAAAAATGACGAAGCGCGAGCAGTGCCTTGAAAGTTTGACATGTCGGAGGAAATGTACGATAGTGCAAAATAGATTCTCGTATGTACAACGATGGATGACATTATTAGGGGGTTGGGCACCAACTCTCCAAAAAGGGGGGGCAGCAAAGAAAAGTACATAGCGAATCTTCGAAGTATATGAAATACGGAAGGAATGAGATATCGACGCCAGAAACGCCCAGGCATGGTAGATACTGAATAATCGGGCACAAAAGGGATGCAGAAAGTTTGTGTGTAAACAGAAAAAAGAACAGGACAGGACAGGACAAAAATTCCTTCCTCGCAAAAAACGCCCTATGCACCATAGAAATCCCAAGCGCATTCTCTCGAGACCAAAGGAGACAAACGAAATGAAAGGGGGGAATCGGAGCAGTGCGTGGTCTCTCAACCCAGGAACACCGCGAGCAAAATAATCGTGAGGATTACCGACAGGATCAGCAGCAAGCAACATGCTGTGCTCCGGGCGTTTTTCTGGTACCGCGCTGCCGACCGCAGCTCGTAGTCCGCGCCCCGCGTGTCGTCCCGCACGTTCTCCACGTTGTCGGCAATGCTGTCCAGCTGCTCGCCCTGCTCGCTCACCATGGTGGCCACCTGCGTGAACAGCACGTTGAGGTCGCCCACGCCCTGCTCAATATTGCGGATCTCCTCCTCGCGTTCGATAATGAGCGCCTCCTGGAAGTCGACGTCGTCCTGCGGGGCCAGCCGGGACAGTTCCTGTTGCTGTTCTTGAAGGAGGAGTTGAGACTGACTGCCAGTCTCGCCGCCCTCGGCTCCGCCTTCGTCGACTGCGGCCCGGGCGGCCGACACGGATGCCTTTTCTTTCTCGAGAGCCTGGCGCTGGAGGTTCTGGAACTCCGTGAGGGCGGACTGGAACTCGCGGGAGAGTTTCTGTTGCGTGTATCTTTGATTAGGCTAGCAAGAAAGTCAGTAAACATGGAACGAAAAGCGTGAACAAAGAAAAGTAAAAGAACAGAAATGCAACAGCCACCCAGGGACCTACCGTGACATCCTCCCAACCCTGCACCTTCTTCACGCCTTCGCCAATCTCCTTGAACATCCCACGCGACTCCTCCATCATGTCGTTCACCCGCTCGCGCACACGCGCATTGTCCTGTCGCGTGCCCAGGTGGCCGATGTCCCGCGATAGGTTGGCAATGTTGCCCTGCACCTTGAACAGCTTGTTGTTGAGCTGCTGCGTCAGGTTCTTGAAGTTCGGGTCGTCCGAGTAGGCACCGCCACCACTCCGGCGACCGGACTCCATAGACGACAGCTGATCGAAAGACATGGCGGATAGAAGATAAGTCAAATTTGCTTTCGTCGTTTTTTTTTTTGTTGTTGTTGTTTTGAGGGTGGAAATTGGTTCGCTTTCGGAGAGGGAAGAAGTTGGTTCTTGTTGCGTTATTTGCTCGTTAAACCAGCCGAAATCGGGCACAGCAGAAGACCAGCTGGCGATGTGGAAATGACCGTGGGTTCAAAAGCAAAAAGAGAGAGGGGCGGAGACAGAGAAAAAAATAATCAGGCTTGTGATGTGAGCGCAAAGGTCACAAAAAAGGGTATGGTGCACTCGGTGGACGCCGGATCCCAGGAAATGGAGGCTGCCTGTGTTTCGCCGCCTGGGCTGCTGCATCATGAGCGTCGCAAGCGACCGTAACGCTGTCACGTGTGGGTCAAAATGACATAAAGGGTCACGTGTACCATCACAAGACAACGTCTGGTTGCCTTGGCCAGCGCGCGCGATAAGGCAGCTTCTTCATACACTACGCGCCAGGGTCCCACTGGGCATATTTTTCAGTTGGCCTTGTTTGGTGTTGTTATTTACTTATATCTCCAAGCTTCCAGGAAAGCTCTTTTGTGACGACCAACTCACCACGACACACAACACAGTCGCTTGTGGCCCTTTCCCCGACAACGCTGACCGCACTACCGGCCTGCACCGTTGGCAATGTGCTGAAAGAATGTCGGCGGCTTCTGTTCCTCCCCACTCCTCGGTGCCCGTCCGCCGGATACCTCCCTACAAAGACTTTCTTCAGCCTGCGCTGCACCGACGGTTCTCCTCGACGGCGCTGGTTCTTCTCGGTATCGCTTACGTCGAATCCCTATTTCTCTCGAGCTGGCCAGCATGTGCGTTTCTCTCTGGGTCATCAAAAGCGGCCGTTTTGCATATTTAGGGGGCTGCCTCGTGCTTTTTTTTTTGTTTATTTTTTGCATATATGTGTGGTGGGCTCTGCGGCTAACTTTGTTGTTTTTGTTCTTCGTCTTTAGGGCTCTGGGTATGGTTTCCTCTCAGCGGCGCCGGCTTCCGAGCCCTCGCCATTTTCTTCTGCGGTCTCATCATCATCATTTTGCGCATAGCGCAATACCATATCGGCATCCGAACCTCAACCTCGCCGTTTGAAACGTTTGCCTACAATGCATTCAAGCAGAAGACCCTCGAAACGCTCTTCTCTTACGGCCTGGCAGGGTGGATATACGGCCATGTCTACCGCTGGTCTGCGTCCGAGAGCGCCAACCTCAGCTGGATCACGCACTTCACCGGCGACCGCACACGTCTAAATGAGCGGGCCCTGTTTCTGGTTGTGCACATGGTCTTTGTTGGCCTCACCAATGCCGCTCTTCACATGTTCTGGGACAACGACCGCTTGGTTCTAGGATCGGCCAAGCCAGGCAAGAAGTCACCGGGTGCTGGACGAACCAGCCAACTATATAAGGAGCTGGCGTTAAACTTCCACATCTATGCCATCTCTTCGCTTACGCGGGCGCTTGCCTCCGTGTTCGTGAGCGTACCCATCTACACAATCTTCTTGCGACCTACGGCATGGCGGGCCACACTTGTCTTCTTCCGCCCATTCTACAGCCTGCCGAGGTCCTCCCTCCCGCCCATGGCCAAACCATTCGCATCGTCATGGGACTTCTTGCCGCGCTGCTTCCTGGCCGGTTACCTCCTCTCTCTTCTGCTAGTCGTCAGCAACGCGGCCTTTTCTATCTTCCTAGTTCACGAGCCACTGAAGGATGGAAAACCCCTGACCTCCGGCTCGAAGGACCCAAACGGCAGCTTACTGAATGGCCTCAAGAGCAAGAAGCCCAACATCAAGGCGTTCGCCATGTGGGAGCTGGCTTTCATTGCGCGCGACTTCCCCGACCGTCGCGCTGCTATATACACCGATATCGACCGCAAAGATGGGGCGGCATGGGCGCAGATATGCAAGATTTGCCTGGACGTGATCAAAACCCTGGAGATGCGAATTGACCCGCCCAAGGCGTCGGCTCAGGCGCCCAAGTCTTCACTTGTGGACGAAGATATGCCCAAGCGCATGACCAAGCCACTCAGGCAGGATCAGATCGTGGCGGTGACGCCACAGAAGAAGAACTTCCAAGCCGAGGTGGAGAAGATGGTGTCCAAGGTGGTGGTAGACCCACACCAGTCTCCGCGACTGAGTCCCATCGCTAAGCGAGCCATTGGGGACGCGAAGAAGAAGCTGATCGAGGTGCAACGGGATGTTAGCGGCCCCGAGAACCCCGACAGCAGTGTGCAGCACATCGTACGGACCTTCCTCGCCCTTCCTATTATCGGATACCCATTTCGCCACCAGTTCCAAGATTGCATTACGGCAGCCGTCCTAGGCGAGCCGTACGGTGAACAGAGCCTCTACGTGAACGCCATCAACGCGCTGGGCCTACTGGCTGTGCACAGCTTGTCGGAAGACAAGTTTGGTAACGTGCATCGGGACGTGGCCAAGATCATCCGGCAGCTGACAGTCGTTGCGAGAAAGCTGGACGCGTTCAAGGCCAATTTCCCCATTCACTGGACGGATGTGGAGCCTGAGCGCACATGTCCTGAGGTGGACGGGATCCTCGGGGCACTCAAGGACAGCCTCGCCGACCTCCTGAAAGAATTTGGACCATACAGCCGGGATCTTCGGCTGACTACGGCCGACTTGAGACTGGCCGAAAACGCAGCAAATGCGGGCCGGCCACGAGAAGAGCCAGAAGAAGAGATGGTGGAGGTACGGTAATCAGCGAGGAGAGAAATGCCAATATTGCATACCCACCTGTACTATATCTGATTTTTGCTTGTCTTTTTTGTTTGTTTGTTTGTTTGTTTTCACGCATCTAAAGCCATGGGGCTGAAAAGGAGTATTAGAAGCCGACAAAGGCAACGAAATATTATGGGACAAACTAAAGCTAGCAAATGTGCGACATTTGACGCCTCTTTGTTGTAGCTCCAATCAACCAATCAGCGCGCTCGAGTATACAGAAGTGGGGCATATGCTAATGACGTCCACCACGAAAACAACAAGTTGGGCTTATTTTGTCTTCAACAAACATGACGGCGCTTGCGGCTCTGCTTTCGCACCCCTTTCCTTAATTCTTAATGGTAATAATGCATGCATGGTGACCGTTTGCAAACGATGACCTGCACCGAATTCGCCCCTGTGCTCGCCACTGGCACGCGCTCCTCCCGACAGAGCACCGAATCCGCCCTAACCCTGTCTCCTCGATCGAGCCCAACGACCATCGACAGTAATCTAACGACGACGACGACGACGAGCATGTGCTGTCCCTCTTCGTCATGGAACCATCACTGAAATTCTTTTTCCGCGTGATCTATGCAGCGTTCTACACGTTCCTGCACCTGCTGCTCGTGGCCCTGTTCCTCGTCACACCTGCCGACATAATCAACCAATCGCGGCTGCGTCACAACCTCTACCCAATCCTCATCGTGGCCATTTGCTACGTCGCGTCCATTATTCTTGTCATCTTTATCTACTTTCTGCGTCTGTACATCAACCGCTCGGTCCTCAACTCCATCCCCAAGTCGTGGATTCCCATCGAGAAGGGCGACGTCCGCAAACCCGTCCGCAAAATGATCGCCGCCTCTCTGAGTCGCTCGGCCGCCATCGCGCTTGTGTCGCAGCCGCGGCTCTTGCCGCCCGAGCAGTCGCCATTTGATGCGCCTCCCCACGGAGCAGCAGAGCACCTAGCCATAAGCGCCGTGGACGGGGACAGCGGTGCAATTCCAATCGGGAAACCGGAAGAGGGCAGCGAGAACACCGACAACGCCGAGCCCAGGAAGACTCACCATCTACTGCAGAAGAAGACGGAAACGATCGAACAAGAGCTGGGCATCGGCCTGCCACCCTGCAAGCCCGTCTGGGGCAAGATTGAACACTTCGGCTGGGCGCCGCCGGACGCGGGCGATATGGGCGACCTTCAGTACAGTACCGTCCTGGCCGAGCTGCCTAACTTGATCGAGGCTAAGGCCCTGACACTGGCACCGCCCGACCCTATGGCCTCTCCGGCTGAGGACAGTGGCCTTCCACCGCCTCTGGACCCAGAGGCTGTCCTCTTGCTGCAACGCCCCGTCTATATGGGGGTGCGTGACTACATCGTCCACCTGACGCAGCTGGGCGTCATCAACCTGAATGGTGACGGCGATGGCGATCGAAACATGGCCGCTGTCGTGGCCTCGTTTGCCTCTACGTACGAGTATGCCCGCTTTTCGACGCATATGCTGTCTCACGCGAGCTTCCAACAGTTAATGCACGACCTTGCCACAATCCTGCGCCGTATGGGGCCGCTTGACCCTGCGTTGCTGTTCGACGATGCCGACGATTTCGACGACGACGGCCTCGGCAGCGAAGAAAAGTACGGAGAAGATTACGGAAGTGTTCAACAATACCCAGCCAACTATGGTCATGACCAATATCAACACAGCGGACATGGGCCATTCGAGCACAACTATGGACAAGATCGATATATGAATGAGCCTACGGGCGACTACAGCCAACAGCTCCATATATACAAGCGTTTCTCCCGCGACACGGACTCGGGGAACGGCACCGAAAGCGACATTGATAACAATGCCGCCCGGTCCAGTCCTACGACACCTCGCTCTGCCAGCCGGCGAAGCAGCGCATATTACCCACCAAGCCCGATGGGCTATCCGCAACAACCGCCGCGGCAGCGTCAGAGACAACGCAGCGGAACCGTCTTGCACCACAGCCAGCCGGTGGACTCTCATGGTCTGTCCAGATCATCCAGCAACAGCTCCGGATACAGCGCCGGAAGCAGCATTGGGACCGAGGGCACAAGCCGGCATATCCGGCGCCAGCCACAGTCCCTAACCAGTCCGACCTCTGCCACCAGTCCTCGGCAACACCACTACGATACATACCTCGACCTCCCCACGACACCAAAGCGTCGTACGACCGCCATGCAGGCCGATAACGACAGTCTATCGTCCAGCTCGTCCAGCAGCGCCAATAGTTTTGTACAAACACGACAGCCGTTCCGGGTAACCAACCGGGTAGCGGCGGCCTCATCTCAGGCGAGTCTTCAATCGGCAAGCTCCAACGGGTCGGTGATCCGGCTAGCCGACCGGGGTGACCCCTCAGGGTTGCCGTATGTGCTGAACAGGACGGGACCAATGGTTCACGACGGGACATAAAGGGGTTGAAATGGATCAAGAAAAGAAATTACATGAACAGAGCTTCTTGGAAGCCACCTGCATCATAAAAGATGCTGTTTGTGCAGATCAAGCAATTCATTGCTTGGTAAGGCCCCAAGTGACCTTTGTTACTTGCCGAGATTCCTTGAGATCTCTGCCTCCTGTCGACAGACAACTAGAACCCTAGTCGAACTCGATAGGATTCTGGGCGATGAAACGATATATTATATAAATAATGTAATTGGAACCAGGCATACACGGTTTGAATAATAACAATAAAATTAATGACTGCAAAACAATGCGGCAGTGAGAGTTGCATGTATAATACACCTTCAATGGAGCTTTCAGTGCGGCTGCCTTGCGGCGAATTCCCTCCACTAGGGTGGTGGCTGCCAATCAGAGCCCCTCCCAATGGCGTCGCGTCTTCGGCGCGTTAAGTTCTTCCCTCAACACTCAAGGCCTCGACAGTTGTCACAACCTCGCCAGCCACCGCCATGGCTTCTCGGCGCGTTATTAACGATTCGGACGATGACGAAGATGGTTTCAGCCCTATACATAGTCCACCTCTGATTCCGGTCCCAGAACGGCCTCCAGAGCACACATCTTCGACAGATCCATCCTTCTTTCGCGGCATCTACGAAGAACAGCAGAGAGAGTTAGGGGAAATAGATGCGATTCAGGCCGCACCTGCTCTTAGAGAACATCCGGGAAACCTTGAAAACGTCACTTTAGACTCCCACAACGGCACTGGCAGCACACCGAACCCTGTTCGCGATTTGTGGGAGGTTCCTAGCAGCCCAGAAGCTCCGCCAATATCGCGACCACAGACAAAGCGAAGACGCGATTATGCATCTCTGGGACACTTGGACAGTTCTTGGGACCGAAAACAACCACCAACAAAGAGATTAAGGGGCAGTAGCGTGGATGGCGATAGCGAGGACATAGGGTTGGTGGCCATTCCACCCACCGACTCTCTTTCAGTTCCTGGTACCAGCAACGCCTTGGAAATCTCCATCCCACTTAAATCCATGTCAACCAGCGAAATGGATCAGTACCAGACGCTCAGCAGTCTGTCTGTTGCCCATGACGAGGCAGCAGCCGAAGGCACTGCGCCGGCCCAGTATGTCACGCAGAGCACAATTGCATACACAACGCCGAGTATGTATGCGTCTTCGGGCCGGCGTGGTGCAGAGAGCAGTGGCGTCGCGCGAGGTGCAGCGGCAGGTATTCATACACAGTCGCCGATTCGCTCAAACCGGGCATCGTCTCCAGCGGCTCATGTAAGTCACGCTCCTGTCCTATAAATTCAGGATATTATCTGACTCATATATTTTTCTGTCTCAGCTTTTGTCCTCGCCCGATGTCCTTGCAGTGTCTTCTTCTTCTCAGCTACGACGAGAGAAAGAACATTCTGATCGCGTCCAAGTCGTTGGGGATTCCGGGGAACGGGCTGGTGCGCATGGTTCGCAAAAGAGGCAATCGCAGAGAGAAGAGCCTGGAGACCGGCCTTACCAAGAGGATATACCCGCCGATCTGGAGGAACTGCCAGCATCAGACGAAGACTGGGAATCTTCATTTGGCTCTCCTTCTAGGAGGCAGGCAGCTAAGAAAGGGGGGAAGAAAGCGGGCGCTAAGAAGAGCCGGGGACGAGATAGCGAGGAAGACGCCGTGATTCTTGTCCCATCTGACGAGGAAAGCGGGTCTGCGTACAACAGCGAGCCGGTCAAGCCCAAACCCAAGGCCAAGAGAGGTAGAAAGAAGAAGGAGGAATCGAAGAAGGACGTAACACCAGCCACCGCGACAGCAGATCTGCTGGAGCCAGCGGCCAAGATAAAACGGCCGCGAGGACGGCCAAAAAAGGCCGACACGGTAAAAGCCCAGTCCACGAAAGAGGAGATCGCCGACAGCATGGAATCTAAGGGAGAAACCGACCCGGCGGTTGAAGACGACGAAGCACCTCGCGTTCTAGGAGAGACCAGTGGCAACAGCGAAATCTTCAAGGCCATCATTGAAGAGGATATGAAGGGTGCATCGGGGTCGGATTGCAAGTCCGCAATGCAGGCTTCAAATGCCAAAGAGCAGAAAGAACAGGCACCACCCCCATTGGCCACGGGCAAAGAGACAATGGTCAAATCGATCGTGGACATCAACAATAGTCAAGGTCGGGTTCCATTCCGGGTTGGACTGAGCAAGAAATCGAGGATAGCCCCTCTGCTCAAGTCATTGAAGAAGTAGCACGTTTTGGATTTGGTCATGAATAATTGTTTGGATGTTTGTATACGAATGAAATGTTTATTACGATAGTATGTGGTTTTTTTTGGTTTTTTTTGGTCTATTTCCTATTTCTGTATTCAATTCTATTCTTCTGCTTCTTGGTAGCATTTGTGAATAAGGCCAGGGTCAAATTCAACAGAGTCTCAATTGGCCGGTTAATGTTGTTTGCTTCGCATAGGGCTTAAGTTGTTTCGTCTTCCTTGTTCCCCTTTTTGTTTCTTTTAGCAACTCGGATCTTCGGCGCCGGGCTGGGGGGGATTTGAACGTCATGGCACCAGCCGGAAAAGAGGTAGCGATCCGTCCAATATTCCCCAAAACACAGCCAATATGGCTAAACTGGGGCCACGTAGGTGAGCCTCTTTCAAAGCCACGCGGTCAGTGTGAATTCTGGAAGAATAGCTCCCCAAATTGGTAACAAAAACTCAGTCATTACCAGTTCATGTTAACAACAACAATGACGAAACCTTCTCGGAGGGTTGCAAGCTGAAGTTGTAACTAGAACGAAATTATCACTTTCCAAGAGAATAAGTTTCTCGTTCCAGAACCAGCTTTCCATCATCCAAGATGCCCAGCAGGGAGAGAAATTATCCAGCTGCCATCTTAATTTTCTTTGAGAGAAAAGTCTTGGGTTTTTGTTTCTTTATATGGCCCCAAGAAAACGGATGCTGGAAAAACACGTAAAACTATGTATGGCCTTTTGGCGACATAGGCTTTTCAAAGAACCCCCCCTGGGCTTCTCCACACGCAATATATACAACGCCTTTATACGAAAGACTTATGGCGATATATCCTCTTTGCCCATAGGCATTCGTGTTGATGGGATGGGCTCCCCGGTAGGAAGAACCCCCCCAGCAGATGGCATATATATGCTCTTTGTCTTCTCTTTTTTTCCTGAGGCGGGAAAACAGTCTACCATACAGTTTCCGTTCTTGGACAATTCGACCCTTAGACGATCCTGAAACCCCGAAGACATACACTAGATTTAAGCATAAATCATCCCTAACGTGGAAAGCCATGTTTTGGGGTTCGTTTCTTCTTCTGGCCACGGCCACTAGCTCGGCATGGGCCTCGCCGGCCTCTCTGGAGGCCAACGATGCCTGCAAAGGCAACAAACCCATTGACAACTTTTCTCAATGGGCCAACAAGACCAACAGCCTGGGTTCGGTCACGGGGGGTGAGTTCCTCTCGTCGCTCTGTTTTTTTTTTTAATATTGTTGCTTGTGTCTAATCCTGTGCAGATGACAAGTCGATGACTAGCATTGCCGTGACGGGCACCACCCTCTCCATGACCCCCAAAGCTGGCGCCTACTTTTACGAAAATCTTCCTTGTGAGAATGCTGGTGGCGATGGCTACAACGCTATTGCCTTCCACCTCGGCGGACCTGCCCAGTCGTCCCTCTTGCTCGAGATCCAGACCAAGGTCGACTGCAAGGCCGACGCCCACAAGAGCATCTTCCGTAACGTCACGGTGCCAGAAAAGGCTGCTCTTGTCACCATCCCGCTGGCCGACTTTGTAGGCGCTAACCTGGCTGCGATAACCTCGCTGACATTTTCGACGTTCAACAAGACGGATGGAGCCTACACCCTCAGCGATCTTGAATTCGTGTGTGGGAACAAATGAAAGGAAAAGTTGGAGTAATGGAGACGGGAGGTATTTGAAAAGAGGGGGG
Source organism: Raffaelea ambrosiae (assembly GCA_002778195.1). NCBI lineage: Eukaryota > Fungi > Ascomycota > Sordariomycetes > Ophiostomatales > Ophiostomataceae > Raffaelea > Raffaelea ambrosiae. Next base: position 5,916,932 of record PCDI01000001.1, on the reverse strand, counting down.
GGGGGAATATATTTTGTTTTGAACATGTGTGATTCTTTTTTTTTTACATTTTTTGCAATTGTTCTCGTCAAATTTGTGTTTTCAAATAAAGCACTTGCTCTTCTATTTCCATCGCAAAGCTTTAAGAAATAGTTTAAACCAACAAAAAAGAAAACATCCTCAGAAAAAGCACCACATAAAACAATACTCTTCGTTCTAAATATTTATTTTACATTTAATTTTCGCATCCTTTCCCATATTCCTCGAACCGATTGCTGGTTTTGAAAACATTACCGACTCTCGAAGCGTCATGTCGACAATCTTCTGTTAGTTTCGAAATTGTGGCCCATCGGCCCAGTGGGCAAAACTGGTCATCTTCTATTCCAGACGCCGACAGGCAGCAAAGAGTCATACTTTATGCTCCCATTATAACTTAAAACACAAAGAGGCACACTCCCTCCTGAAAAAACAACATAAACAAATACGGAACAGCTCAGCAAGTACCAATTCGCCTTCATCCAAACAGACAGAAGAGTCGACAGACAAGACAGACCCTCCCAAACAGCATTGTCGCAAGGCAGACTGTAATTGAAACGGAAAACATGGCTGTGGTCAAATTCGTGGCACCCCCCAACCTGGAGGGCTACGACCGCCACAAGCGCCCACAAGACCAGCCGGCCTCTGTGCCCCCGGATTTCGTCAATGCCATGGGCGTCCGCGAAGACGTCTTTGTCCAAGAACAGGGCGTGCCTCTCGACAACGAGCTCGATGAGGACGACCCCCGCTCCTGCCACTGGGTGCTCTATGATGACACGACCCAGGCCCTCGCAAACACCACTCCGGCCCTGGGAACCATTCGACTCGTGCCTTACCCGCAGCTGCCCCATCCGCTGCCGGGCGGTGTCTATGTCGGCGTCGATGGAGATGTGCAGCTGCAGGGGACGTGGACGACCAAGCCGGGCGACATCGTCGACGGGAAGCCCACCGAGTCGGCCAAGTTTGTGCCAGCGAACGCAGAGTCAACCGTTGCGGAAGAAGCAGCAGACCGGGTGACGTCTCTGCACGACGGCAAAGAGCCGTATGTGAAGCTGGGTCGGCTGGCCGTCCGCAAGACGATGCGGGGAGGCCGCTATGGCCAGCTTTTGGTAAACACAGCGCTGGAATGGATGCGGACGAATCCAGACTACTTCGAGCCGACGTCTTCTGCTGACGGTGCTCCCAAGTTCAACGGCCTGGTCTGTGTCCATGCGCAGATGCAGGCGGCCGGCTTTTGGAGGAGGCTCGGTTTCCAGCCAGACGATGGAATGGGCACCTGGTGGGAAGAGGGCATGCCGCACGTGGGAATGTTCCTGCGGCTGGAATTTGACTGCAGCGGGCAGAGCTCGGGGAAGGAGGTGGCATAGAAGCCCAGCGGTAGTCGTATAGAGACACATACAAAACAGTTTTGTGATAGGTATCTCGGAATGTGTATACTTTTTATTTTTGTTTTTTCTGTTGTCTTGAATTATATGGTGGATGGCATCTCTATCACATCAACGCCATCGATGGACCTTGACAAACGGTAACAGAACAATAGGGAGCACCGAGAGGAAGAGAGAGAGAGAGAAAGAAGAAAGCAATGCGAGAACACAAACTGCCAGGTTCGCCCCGTTTCCCATGAAGATAAGAAGGTATTTACTTATTTTTTTGTGGTTGTTTGTTCTTTTTTCCTTTTGCGTGCCAGCAAAAATTCTTCCGGTCAAAGGAAGAAAAGAAGAAGAAGCAGTCTTTGGGGTGTGTTGTTGCTTCAGGCACACTCTTCTCCCTCTTTCAGCCCTCGTTGTGAACTTCTTCGCTCAACATACATATCTCTGTCCCCCCTTCCCTCCCCTTCCCTCCCCTCACACACAAAATACACGAATACACAACCACTTTTTTTGTTACCAGATTCCACCTCCCAGTCCCAAAATTTCGCCCGTTGGAAGACAGCATAGAATATTTTTGTGGTCCTTTGATCCGTTCCGCAAGAAAACACCAGAAAACAACACTTTACCGGTTGCTCTTGGCCACACGCTCCAGCTCGTCCTTCTTCTTGATGGCGTACGAGTTGCTGCTGCCCTTGGCGGCGTTGATCAGCTCCTCAGCCAGGCACTCGGCAATCGACTTGACGTTCCGGAATGAGGCCTCGCGGGCACCGGTAGTCAGCAGAGCAATGGCCTGGTTGACGCGGCGCAGGGGCGACACATCGACGGCCTGTCTCCGGACGGTACCAGCAGAGCCGATACGGGTGGAGTCTTCGCGGGGGCCGCAGTTGACAATGGCGTCAACGGCGATCTGGATGGGGTTCTGGTCGGTCATGAGGTGGATCTGGAAGTGAACAAGTTAGCATTGTTACACCATTACCCGAACTAGTTGATGAGGCCAGCGGGAGTGGAAATTCAGAGCGAGCTTGAGCTTGAAAACTCTCTGCTCCTGGCCTCCCGGACAAAAACGTACGATCTCAAAAGCATGGGCGACAATGCGGACAGCCATCAGCTTCTTGCCGTTGTTGCGGCCGTGCATCATCAGAGAGTTGGTGAGGCGCTCAATGATGGGGCAGTTGGCCTTGCGGAACCGCTTGACGGCATAGCGACCAGCGGAGTGAGGAAGGTAGACGGGAGCGCGGATCTGGATGTAGTCCCTGTGAGGCAGAGCTTGTGGTTAGTATGCAGTCCCAATGTTGAAGATTTCTCATCTCTCCGATTGCGGTCGGCTGCTTTCGTTCGAGTCTCGCAACCTCTCCCAAGACCTCGACAGGATAAGCCAATCCCGCACGCCGACAGTTCCTACGAGCACGCTTTTTGGCTCTCTCTTGCTTGAGTTTACCATCCATCTTCGGTGTTCCTCCTCGACCCTTGTCATTTTCTGACCACTTTCTCCCGCATCCACAAGACCGAAACTTACGTCAGGGAGATGTCGCGGATCTCAACATCGTCGTAGGTCCACTTGTTGCTAGATTGGAAGTTAGCCGACGTGCCCTGACTTGAAAGACTCTGGATCGTTTCTCAGATGCGCATGAGCTAATTTTGGGGTTGTCCCGCCAGGACGTTGCGTACAAGAGCTTGATGGTGCCGACCTCGTCAGTCACTTCCTTGGGAAGGACCTTGTAGGAGATGGTCTCGACTTCGATCTCGCCGCTGTCAGACATGCTGGGCAGTTGAACGACTGTATGTGACAGAGGAGGAATTGGGGCGTGTTGATGTTGATTGTCGAGCGTAAAGGTGGTCGAGACGGAAGCGGTTGTGGTGCGTCGTTGACAAGTACAGCCCAATTTTTTGGCGGATGGTGATTTTTTAGGTCGTCTATAATTTTTTTGCCCTCTGACGGCTTTTAGGGCGGAAGACCACAAAGACCACCACCAGCCAGAGCAAGGGCTGGCAGAGAACCAACCTAAGAGAAGGAGGGCACGAAAAATTCCTTGGTTGCAGGGCCCCATTTTTAGTCACTTTCAACCAATGGTCTACCATTAAATTAGGGCTCATCGTGTTAGTCAGATAGAGAAGCGCATTACTGCCCCGCCCGGCCGCTCTCAATTTTATCAAGCCATTTTTTTTGCGAAGCACCAACTTCTATATTGGAAAGTGGAAACGCTCCTTCTCCCTCCTCTCTCTCTTGTGTGTGTTTCCCCAAGTTCAACCATCCATCACCAAAACATCAGCAATCATGGCTCCCGCAGCAACTGGTGCGAAGAAGCAGAAGAAGAAGTGGTCCAAGGGCAAGGGTAAGTTATGACGCTGTCTGAAAACTCGAGAAGAAGGGCGAAACAATGGGGGACGAAACATGCTATTTTGTGGCATTGGGAGAGGCGGCAGCGATGGACCAAGAACATGGGAACATCTGTGATGCTTTCTTTTTCTCTTTATATATGCCATCTTTGCGCTGGTCCTGGCTGCCCTAAGTCGCAGGGTTGCGGAGTGCGGCGGAGAATGGCACGAGCTCAAAACTGGTGACTTCTTAATTTTTCAAAGAGAACGCGCAAGGCTAACTGGGAATCTTCACACGCGCAGTCAAGGACAAGGCCCAGCACGCCGTCATTCTCGACAAGTCCACTTCCGAGAAGCTGTACAAGGATGTCCAGTCTTACCGCCTCGTCACCGTCGCCACCCTTGTCGACAGACTAAAGATCAACGGTTCCCTGGCACGGAAGTGCCTGAAGGATCTCGAGGAGAAGGGCCAGATCAAGCAGATTGTTGGCCACAGCAAGATGAAGATCTACAGTATGTTGGATTCTTGAAAGAACCCCTGGGAGATATCGGTTGTCGTTTTGTTCTCTTGTTTGTTGGCTTTGCCACCAGGCTCGTCCGGCCAGAGAACTCCGACAGCGTCCGCCATGGGGGAGACACACTTACAGGACCTCGATGCTAACTATTGTGCCAGCTCGCGCCGTCGGTGGCTCTGACTAAATTGTTTATCTGTCGAGCATGGAAAGGATTTATACCAAACAAAAAGCCGCGCCCCATTCGCTTGGGAGCACACTCTTGATATGATGCGCTTGGGCGGAGTTGTGATAGGGTTTCACGGTTAGGGATAAAAAATTTACAAAGAATATTACGACGACGCGCTGCGGTATGGATTTTCGTTGAAAAGCGATGCAAAATGGACATACACCCTTGAAGGGACCTTGTGTGTACAGCAAAGAGCCGGAAAAGCCCAATGGTATACGGGACATGGCTCTGGATCCAACCAAAAAAATAAAAGACAAATCGCATGAAAAAGGTTGTCGTTTGACTCTGGCACCTCCCGACGTAGAGTACGAATTGCTGTGAAGCAATAAAGGACAAGCAATTTGAGACAGTGCATGCGTGGGTTGAGGCTCTGGGTCTCGGTTCCGGTTTGCATTTAATGGATGTCCACTGTCATCAACACGACCGGGAATAGTTCCGGTGAATAATCTGACGGATACTTTGGTGGACGTCGTGATACGCGAGCAATCTTTTAAGAATGGTAGCCTGCCAAGGCTCTGTTTTATGATGACAAAGAGCCCAGTTGGCTTTATCGCAATTTACAGACAGCTACCATTCATAACCGAATCCTGGCCAAGGCTGCAGCCCTCCCGAATGTTGTCCCAAAACAGACGGATGGTCGGCAGGCTAGAGAACTGCTAGAGAACGGAACGTATCGAGATTGGAGAAAAGGAGGGTTAGGGGCAAGACGAGAAAAAATGGGTTGCGGAGTATCAAGAGGGTCATTCTCCGGTCATCCGGAATTTCAAGATGAGATTTGGTCTGGACAGGTGGAAGGACAGCAGGAATGTCTTGGGTATCTTTACAGCGCATAATTTTACAGTGCAGGTGAGCAGTTGCCCTACATAGTACTTTTGTGAGGCATTTCAGATGTACAAATTACCCGCATCCGCTGAAGTAATACGGAACAATATTATGTTCTCTCTGGATGCGGCTGTACTTACCCCAGACAAGGCCTGGCAGAACACAGAAGACGCGGAACATGCACGTCACAGACCGCTGTATTTCGAACACAGCTGCGTAACGGCGGCCTCACACAGATATACATATCCTGGTATGCAGCTCGTATCCTTCGTGCGCGAGATACATACTTAGCGGTCTCCACGATGCGCGTCGGAAACGCCGTATCTAGCTTTCGACCTGCTATGTTGAGTTTTTCCAACAGTAACTACTAATAAGAGGAGCCCAGGGAAATAAGACCTGCCCAAGAAATAGGATAGTGGCCAATGTTACAATTGCCATCGGAGGGACTCGGCATTCTCAATGGAAGAAACAGGACGTTTGCGCTAAAAAAACCTAAATGGCTGCCTCAGGCCGCCAATGGCGCACAGCCTGAGGGGCATTGCCGCACAGCCAGGAAAAAAAAACTCTCACACAAACTGGCTCCCCGTTGCCGTGGGTGACAGCGGCTTTACCACCGCGGTATGTATCCTACTGCGTAGCATTGGCTGCCCGCAATCCAGGGCACCGCAAAACCAACAGAAAACTGGGTCGCCCATCTTAGATTTAGCGTGGCGACCGGAAAGAATCGCTGAACGAAGCAAGCTGGCAAAGCCGCTCGGTGGTCCACCCTGCTACAATTTTTTTCTGCCCCCGTTCTCAATCCCTCCTCCTGTTTCCCTCTGGTTCCTCCCCCCCCTTTCCCCTAATAAATTAGCAGCCGAGGATTTTTTCCCGCCTTCCTGCGATTTTTACCTTTTCTTATTTCTCTCTTCCCTTTCCTTCTATTTTCCTCTTCTTTTCTTCGACATCCTCTCATTCTTTGCACCAGGATCGCATTCACAGCCGTCTTTCTTCTTTCTTTCCATCTCCGCTCCGTTTCTCCTCAAAGCTCGGTCTTTGATCAGTTGTCGCAATGGCTTCCAAGGATGACATCCGCATCTGGGGCATGCCCGTAAGTAGCTGACCGACAATTCCCTGGCTGGTTGCGTTTGTGATTTTTTTTTTTTGGCCCGCGAAAGCTAGAATTCCCTCACGATCCACGAAGCCCTATCCCAGGCTATCCTTGCCTATACAAACAGGCAACGCAATAAAGCTCTCAATTGGCACGCGCGCCATTGGCTCCATTCGGGCTTCGCAATGACCCGGGATTCCGGCGAGCAAAACACCCCCGAATAGCCTGGGTCTCTTGTTGTGATACTCTGTTCTTCTCGGCTTCTTGCAGGGCGTTTTACTTCCCTATCGCGGATTTGAACACTCCTGCTTGCAACTGCCCAACCCCCTTGTGTCTAACACGCACGTCTTTGCTATGGACCCTCCGGTCGCTAACTTCTGTCTCTTTTTGCCAGCCCTTCGTCATCGACTTCTTGAGTATGTAAAATCCCGCCGTCGTTGCACATGCTTCCCCCCTCCACGGCAGACGCGGCGCATTCATTTTACTGCGCAGCAGCACATAACAACATGTCTTCGCTGCCTGTCTGCCTTTCTTCCTGGCAATTGCAGGCCATACAGAGGCAGCCCGCTGACCATTTGAATATAGTGGGTGGTGTCTCTGCCGCCGTCTCGAAGACCGCTGCCGCTCCCATTGAGCGTGTCAAGCTTCTTGTCCAGAACCAGGTACGTGGTCAAAGCCTTACTTTGGCGATAAGCTCCCCAAACCTCTATCCGCCCCTTTTTCTGCACCAGCAGCTGCCACATCAACGCCTCTCGAGTGCGCCGACTAGCATTCACGTGGGCGCTGCCGCATCAGCCGGGCGCTTACGCTATGGAATGGCTGCGGGTACCTGTGAGGCCGCGATATGGGAGTCTTGACCGGGAACGCCGTTTTGCCTTCCCCCCCACGTATCACGTGAACTAGTCAATTCGGCTCTGGGCATAGACCGGCCCGAGGTGCTTGCAAAGGAGGAGCATCAGTAGCAGCAGCGGCAGCATGCTAACAACCGCCCGCAGGATGAGATGATGAAGCAGGGCCGCCTGGACCGTCGTTACGAGGGTATCGTCGACTGCTTCAAGCGTACCGCCGCCGATGAGGGTGTCATGTCTCTGTGGCGTGGCAACACTGCCAACGTCATTCGGTACTTCCCTACCCAGGCCCTGAACTTTGCCTTCCGTGACAAGTTCAAGAAGATGTTCGGCTACAAGAAGGACAAGGACGGCTACGCTCTGTGGATGGCTGGTAACCTGGCCTCCGGTGGTGCTGCTGGTGCCACCTCGCTGCTGTTCGTCTACTCCCTGGACTACGCCCGTACCCGTCTGGCCAACGACGCCAAGTCGGCCAAGGGTGGCGGTGACCGTCAATTCAACGGTCTGGTTGACGTCTACCGCAAGACTCTGGCTTCTGACGGTCTTGCTGGTCTGTACCGTGGTTTCGGTCCCTCTGTCGCTGGTATCATTGTGTACCGTGGTCTGTACTTCGGTCTGTACGACTCCATCAAGCCTGTTGTCCTGGTTGGTCCTCTGGCCGACAACTTCCTGGCTTCCTTCCTGCTCGGCTGGACTGTCACCACTGGTGCCGGTATTGCCTCGTACCCTCTTGACACTGTCCGTCGTCGCATGATGATGACCTCTGGTCAGGCCGTCAAGTACAAGAGCTCCCTCGATGCCTTCCGGCAGATCGTCGCCAAGGAGGGTACCAAGTCGCTCTTCAAGGGTGCTGGTGCCAACATTCTCCGTGGTGTCGCCGGTGCTGGTGTGCTGTCTATCTACGATCAGCTCCAGATCATCATGTTCGGCAAGGCCTTCAAATAAGCGCTTCGCTGAATGTGCTGAACTCTCCTGTACAAAATCAACAAGGATGGCTATTGTCGCTTGACGAAGCCGCCCGAGCGGGGGACGAAGAAGAGAAAGGACGAGGGGACGGGCTGTTTCCCTTGTTCACGGGTGGTGGATGATAGATTTGGATTTTTTTTTGCTGCTGGCATGGACTGATGCCCGGTAAAAAAAAGCATAAAGAATGGAAGAGGTCAACGAGAGAGAGAAAGAAGGGACAAAGAAAGGGAAAGACGCAAGGTTGATGGCAAGGTTGGGATGGAAAGACGGCGATGGGAAGCGGGCTATGCGTCATTATATGGCCTGGCGTGTTGGCTCTGCTCCTGAGAGCTCAGGAGCTTTTCCATATGCCTTTTTGTTTTTGGCGCTGTAATTTATTCACAATCTCGAGAAACGGTTTCCCCCCCATGTATTCTTCCCTTTGGCCAACGAAGCATCTCGCTGCAGTCGAACTTGTACTTCCCGGACCACCCTTTTTTTACTTGTTTTTTTACTACTATTTTCCTTTGATTGCATGCAACTCGATAGAATATTCTTTCTATAGTTCCTGGTCGAAAGACCTGGTCAAAAGAGTGTGTTTGAAAGACTACATAACCGCGCCGATTGAAGTGTGGGTTAGTTAAGGCGAGTTAACTAACTAGCTCCCATATAGCGCCACGTGACTACGTATTTACACCCCGCAAAGACCAAGATGGGTGGATTGGGTGATGCAGAAAACATTCGATTGCTGTAGATCTGGGGTCGACGGCAAAGCTACCTGTCAGTTAAATTGACATGACGTGACAAGAGAAAGATCTAGCCTTTCCAGAATACAACCAGCTAAAGGCGACAGCAGACGACACCCGAGAGAGCTTTGGAGGGCCTTTACTATGTAGCTATCGAGCCCACCATTGCTAAACTGTTAACGCGTCTCTACTTCTGCGTCAATCAAGCCACGCGACGAGACTCGAGATTGATGCGCAGTGTTAGATCTCGAGAGATCTGACGCGCGAGAGACTGTGCTCTTCTCGTTGGTGGCAACTTTGGATCAAGTACGTTACATTGTGTGCTGATCTGCCCACCCTCTCTCTCCCCTGCACTGTCCCAAGCTTAAGCACGTTACTTACACGTTTGCACTGTAGATTCCCAGTTGACGCGACTCTATTACTCCCACCTACCTTCTCGACTACACACGCGCGCACACACACATACACACACTACACAATGCCGCCACAAATATCTGCCGCGATGCCCCAGAGCTCCGTCCGCGGACAAGGCCGCAGCCGAGGACGGCCTCCGTCGCGGGCTAGCCTCGGGGGACGAGGAGGAGGGATCAGTGGGGGCCAAGGTGCATTTAAGCCGCCGCGGCCGACAATACCACCACAGAAGAAGATTGCGAAGCGGACACACGCCCAAAGCAGTCTCGTTGAGGACGACGAGGAGGGGGACGAGATGTTGGAAGAGGACGAGGTTGAGGAGGAGGAAGAGGAGGAGGTGGTGGAAACTTCTCGTGCGAAGACACGTCGACGGAGCATGCCGGAAGAGACTACCCGTGTCAATGGCCGACCGAGCATGCGAGGAGAACATCTTCCAAGTGCTGTCCGCAAAGACGGCAACAGCCTCGATGACTTCAATCTCGACGATATCGACAACCTCGACGACGACCTCGATAATGACACCAAAACGACCAAGCCGGCCATCCCACCCGAACTCCTTACCCGGCTCCTCCACCACGTCTTCCAAAAACCCAACACGCGCATCACCCAGGACGCCAATAGCACGGTGAACAAATACATGGAGATATTTGTGAGCGAGGCGGTAGCGCGGTCCGTTGCAGAGCGGCCCCAGGGAGGGTTTATGGATGTACGTGTTGTGTTTGCTTCTGTTTTTTCCCCTCTGTTTCCGTGCTGTTGTTATTCATGCTCTTTTTTTCTGTACCTCTTTCTTCTCTTCACCAACAACCACTAATTCTACCAGGTGGACGTTTTGCAAAAGGTGGCAGCGCAACTGATTATGGACATGTAAACGACTGGAGGAGACATCGACGCATGCCAACATATTAATTGAGACTTCGATGATTTAACGAAGAAAGTGTCCAGACTGGACACTTTTTTTTTGTTATATTATGATTAAACTATTGGAGCACACGCAACAAAGACGAAGGGTTTTTTTGTTTTGTTTCTTTTTTTAAGTCATCCTCTCCAAAAACTCTTTCCACGATATATGTTTGGTCTTGACTCCCAATAAACTACACTCACAGCATCACCCCTACGCCGACAAGAAGGCCAAATACGATCCCAGCTAGGCTACTCCCTGGTCGGCCCCCAGCTGGCGCCGCCAGACCCTGCACAATGGACGATGTCGGTGACGAAGTGGATTTCGTTGTCGGCGGCGGCGACAGTGTTGAACCAACAAAGCACCCACTGACGGCCGCCGACGGATCATTGCTTGCCGAGGAGTTGTAGCAACCAGTTGCCGTCATCATCGAAAGCGAAGTCGTGTTGGGTGGAGATGTGGGGGTGACTGTCGAGCTGACCGAAGTCACAGATCCATTTGAAGCCGATAGAGCAGACAATGTAGAAGATTGCGCAGGGGATGGCGCCGCTTTGGCAGTCGATGTTGTTGACGACAAAGACGACGAGTGCGTAGTCCCAGTAGTCGTTTTTACATTACCTGTCGTTGTCGACGACGTCAGGTGGGTAGTTGACGATGTCGGGTTCATAGTTAAGGAGGATGCCGGCGAGTAAATAATCTGACTAGAGGTTGTATGGGATCCAGTCGACGACGTGGGCCAGGTGACCGAAACAGTCGTGCTGGACTTGGGGGTTCCGGCAGTAGACGGTGAGGTGGAGCTGCGGGTGGTCGTTACGCATGAGGTCCTGGTGGTGGTCAAGGTCACCGTGCTAGTGCCTTCGTCGGCGATGGCGCCCTTTCCCGTGCTCGACGGAGAGGGCTGCTCCATGTGTTGGCTGGTGGTTGTATCCGAAATCATTGAGGTCGAGGTAGTCGACGCGGGCTGGGGCGATGTTCTGAGAAACATAGTGTTAGCCAACCGAAGGAGCGATGCAAACTCAAAAATACAGGATGAAGTTGTTCACAATCCCACGATATGCACTGGGGGTTAAAAGAAAATACATACCCGTGAGCCACAGCCGCAGCCAGGCCAAGAACGAGCAAACTACTACAGTTCTTCATGTTATCGTTGTTCTCTTATAGTGTTCGTATGAAACACGCAAATGGGCGAAACGATTTTAAGTAAATATGACAAGAGGCTGCCACGTCAAGAGAGTGTGTGTAATTAAGCGAGTGACTGAATGAGGGAGTGTGGCCAAGTTTTCCGAATGCAGAGGACAGACAGACTTTCAGGAATTCTCTTTCTTGCTTCTTATATACACGAAGAGGATGCAAAAAGGACAGACAACAGAGTTGACCAAGAAATTAAAAAAAAAAAAAAAGAAGAAACCAGGGCCAGGCAAGGAAACAACGCCGCTGGGATCCCTTGCTGGCTCTTTATTTATGATCCTGCCCGGATTTGGACCAGGCTGTGTTTGGTGTAAAGCAATTGTTCCACAAGACCCTGTCGTGATGTCCGTTGCCAGTGCTTAACGGTGCAGCCTGTCAAGGGAGACCAATCCTTCCAATGCAGGCTCCTTGTGGTTTGTGGGCGGGTATTTTTCTTCTTTCTGCAGAATGTACGACATAACTAGTTACAAGGTACATTTACGAGTCATAAAGTTGTCCTTTGACTGTTTGTTCCCTAGTTTGTCACACAAAACTCTGTTCTTCTTTCGACCAGAAAGAATCTGGACATGTCAATCTAGAAGAGGACTGGGAAATGGACTACATCTATCTGTTTCTTCATCTCTTCTTTAATTACTTTACCGTCCGAGTGCCGAGACACCGCAAAGAATACCTGTTACAACTGTGAGGTTATGGGGATTGATGTTAATAGAAGAACAGAAAAAAAGACAAAAAAAAGCAACACCAGAATTCTGACAAACAGGCACACCTTGCTTGGCAACGAGTCGTCCCCTTGCATGTCTTTTTTTTCGAATATGAGACCACACAACCAACTCACTTCTAAAATATGGTCCAATCACAGAACTGTCATCTGAGCTTCGGCCTTCTAGGTTGTCGGTTGGTTTAGCCTTTCTAGCCCCCCCCTGTTCTCGGCTTCTCTGAGCTCTCTAGCCCTTTCCCGGAATCTCCAGCTCCAATGCTTCGCCGGATCAGCAATCAGTTCCTGCATGCTGCGCACAAACACCTGATCGGGACCCCGGACTAGCAGGCCTCGCGCCAAGCATCGCCGTGCTGCCTGCGTGGCTCGCACGCCATCGCCCACACCGTTCCATTCGAGCGCCAGGCGGTACAGCGCCTCGTGCATGCGTCCGTGCAGGCCCTCGAGCTCGCACAGGAGAACCAGCAGCTCGGCCTTGGCTGGCGTTCCCGTGCCGTCGATTGTGTAGTTGTCCAGCTCTTTCCAGAGAGCACGGATCGAACGGACGCGCTCGTCGGACTCAGCGATAATGTGCGGCTGGGCCGAGCAGCGGGAACAAGTGCACCGGAAGCCCCAATGGCGGTGGAGGTGGGCATGCCGTTCTTCGCGAGTCTGGACGGGGCTAGTCCTGTGTCAGTCAATAGAAGGACCGTGTTCTGGTTTCAAGATAACGCCTTGGCAGTTGACTACCCTGCCTGCCACATACTCAATGTACCCAATCGTCAGCTCCTCGCCGGACATCACATCCATCACAGCAAACACACTTTGCGTCAGCGTTGCCGCATTGAAGAAGTAGGCGCAGTTTGGCTGGCAACCGTGGTTTATGCGCGACACTGTTTATTCAAAACCAAAATAGTTGGTTGTAAGTTAGTGTCCATGTCTGTAGCCGATGCCGCATGTTGGCGGCCGGGATCTTGCAGACATGCACAACATGCATATATGCAGGGCCCTGCAGGGAGGAGGGGGGAAGGGTGGAGGGGTTCTCTCTCTCTCACCATCCCGGAAAACAGAGTGAAGGTCTGGCTCGCCGTCGCCAATGCCTGTGCGGAATGCATTGGCTGCAAAGATGCGGTAGGCTGCGTCTCCTGCTGTCGTTCCAGAAAGACCAGACAGGTTGAAAATGGCGGCGCTGTGATCAGGCGGAAGATGTGCAGTAGCATCCGCCAAGAGAGCCGACAGGCCGGACACGTCCAGGCCATCAATGGCTTTGCCGTCCACCATCAAGCCCGGTGTCCTCGTCATGATTCGTTCACCCGCCCGGATTGGTCTTGCCGCCACAAGACCCTCTCCTTTCCCTGGAATGCCCATCTCTGTCCAGGCCTGTCCTGCCGTTGCGCCTTGGTCTAGGGGTGGCCAATCTCTCGAGTCTGTGGAGTCAAAAACTGTGTTGGAGGCCATCTTTTCCAGCCTGTCTTCACTTGTTATGACTGACACCCCTGTACCATTGTTGAATGATAGGTTCGTGTAGGCACAGAATTCTTTCCTGCCCACCAACCTGCAGTGCCATTGGTTCCATGACTGATCTGATGTATTCGGCCGTGTGGAGCGTCTATGATCACTGGCCTTTCTGTATGGTTTGAGGCGGCATGTAGGTAAATCTGCTGTTACAAATTCAATCGTTGGTGGCCACGGAGACGCATGCGACACTGGAGAACCAATGGAAAAAACGGGCAGAGGGATATGCAAGAGAAATGTAAAGAGCCAAAACGGCCAGGACGCGCCACTGTATTCTATCATGGCTTGACGCTTTGGAGTCTGGGACATAAAAAAAAAATCATTCGAAATTCTAGGATAGGCCAAATAGCTATCACACATTCCAGCTCATTAGAATAGAGACAGGTGGATTTCTCAGTTACACGGGTAAATGACACGTGGTTCACGGACCTCGAGAAGGCTGTGTTGATGTGCATCCCGTTTCATGTTCACGGCTACAAGAGCCATTACACGAGGCCGGTTTGATGACAATGACAGTAACAAAGAGGAAGCCTAAGATGAATAAATAAATAGATGAAGCAAAAAAGAAAGGAAGATGATAAAGGAAACAAGGAAGAGGCTAACAAAAGATTATCCTTCGCTCATTCTATAAAAGAGGAATGGTAACTAGCCTTGGCTCGACATGTCTGCCAAACAGAAGAGTTCCACACTTTCCTGCACCTTTCCTTCAAGGGGGTTTAGCGCCACATTCGAGCTCAACATGTCATACATAGCCACACATTAAGATACATCAATATGTATTACACTACCATAGCCCGGATACAAGTTGCCAAAACGGCCTCTGCCAATAGGCTGAAAAAGACTTCAAACGGATTGTCATAGCATAGCATGAAATGAGACAAAGTATTTTCGTTTGGTGATTTCGGGCTTAGCTTTTGTAAATAGCAAACTGGATCGTCTTCCCTTCAGACCTGCCGTCTCTGGCCTTCCTCTTGCTCGGTACCAGCCGCGCATCCACGCGCCACTGAGTGTTCGTATGCTCACCAATCTCATCCCATAGCTGCTGCAACGTCTGTGGATTGTGGTGAAAGCGATACTGTCCCCGGGCAGCCAGAGTGGCCCGATCAACCGGCTTGTCTAGGCCCACCTGTCGTCCAAACAACATGCGCGGCCGTGCGAGCACCTCCTGCCCATCCGCCACGACTTCTGATTCTGGGCGGAAGAACTGAATGATGCGCTCGCCCAGACGTACCTGGTCTTCCCAGCTGAACAGATGAAAAAAGCTGGCTGCGTGGATGATGTCAAAGGAGCCGTTGAGAGGAGCCAATTTTGCATCGCCACCACCTCCTTCGGTCTCGGGTTGATCCAGCATGTCGCCCGCCACAAACCGGCCCGCAAAGGTGTCTCGGTCTCGGAACAGCTCGTAGCCCAAGTTGAGAAACTCAGGGAGCAAGTCTGAGCCTACCAAGTGGTCGGCAGGCACGCCATCGAAAGCCAGCTGTCGCAGCACATACCCAAAGCAGCAGCCCGCGTCGAGCAGGTGCTCACCTGTCTGCAGCCGCTTCACAACGACAGGGTACTCGGGCAGGGTGGTCACATACAGGTCGAGGAAGCGCCATCCGCCGATGCAACTGTACGGGAAAATCTTCCAGGCACGGTCTCTCTGCCGACGGTATGTGAGTATACGATATGACGTCTTCCGTAAACTGAAGCGAAAGCAATCATACCACGGAACGAAGATGAGCCTCGATTTCATCTGGTGGGATCTTGCTGTATCCTGAGAGCAGCTTCCAGGCTTTGTCTCTGTCCCCTGGCAAATCCTCTTGGTACCGAGTCTGCCGCTCCCTCATTTCTGCATCAGTCGGCATTATGAGACGGTGAATGGACTGAGGATACCTTTTCGAAAGTTTTTGGGGCAGGACCGTATTATCCGATGTCTCTTTTTTTTTGGTTCTCTCGAAGCTTGCTGTCTTTATGCTGCTTCCGCCTCAGCACACCACCATGCGTGGGACAGCATCGGCAGAGTGTCGGTGCCTACATCGGCAAAAGTGGTCTAAGTGAAACCCCCACACATGTCCATAGTAAGCAGCCTTCATATCCCGATTCTCCTTGTAACAACCTTGGATGGCACTTTATTTATTGAACGATTTTGGGTTTCTGAATTTGGATCATGTAAAGCCCAGACGCAATCTAAGAAGCCGGTGGTGAACTTGGAAATACCATGCTTGTTGGGTATTCCGACCATTCCTCCCATGCTGACCCAAGATGGTTCTCGATCAGGCCCATCACGAAGGCGCCCGAGTCGTCCACTTTTCATAAATTTCGTGCGTGGTGGAGAAGAAGAGCGAATATGACAATGGCTATGTGCCATCTCGCCACCAGCATGCCAATGTATACCCCAGGCACCAAGACTATCCAAATCATGGTCTTCTAATAGTAGTGGTCTATTTATGGTCGTCCTGATGGCACTCTTCTTTTGGGGTTTTACCAACAATCTGATCCACCCCGGTGGCAGCGGCACTGGCCTTGACAAGGAGAAGGACGCCATTCTCGTCGACCAGAGCAGCGACAATAGCAAGACCTACCGGGGACAGTTCTCGGTGTCGCCGTCGGGCCGGCGCCATAGCCACAGCCGCCAGGGCACATAGAATTCTGGGGTAGACTCCTGGATAGAATTCTGGATAGAGTTGCCCAGTGACGACTACAGAAGAGACGGACACGATGTGCAATACGGACAAGACCATAGAATATCAACCCCCGGGATATTAGGCGACACTCGGTGTCGAAGAATGCTTAGCTGGATCGGAGAGAGGCCAGCCAACTACGGCCGCGACGATGAATGCCTGTGAGGCAGACAGGGCATATAGCCCGTGAAGTTTTCAAGTTGATTTTCTTTACTCCTCTTTTCGTATCTTTGGTCTTGAAGAACTATCGCTTCTTTTCGACATGAGCGCAGCAGCCCGCAACTTGCGTGTTTTTTTTTCTCGTTGCATTTTTCAAAATTTGCGCCATTCGATTTCCCGTAACATTTCCAGATATCCCCTTTTCATTTTCTATTTTTTTTTTTAATTCTTTTCCCGTCCACCCTATTTCTTTTTGGATTACATGATAGTTAGGTGAGTGGAGGAAAAGCACATATTCGTCCAATGAAAGCAGCGACGTTACATAGGCTAGTTGGCCATTCTAGAATACTGGCAGAACTACGGAACGAGCTTGCCTTACACGAGTATGAAGAACTTAGTTGGTCCAAGCTGTGATCATTTCTCGGATTTGCTGCGAGTTTTGGTGTGCCAGTCAAAAGTGTGTGTGGACCACCCCACAAAACAGGCCTGGCACCTCGGCGATAGATCAACGGGCTGTGGCGGTGCATGAGCGAGAGCGAAGGAGGGGTGCTGAAGGGCACTGAAAGGGTGGGCATGACGTCACGCTAAGAAATTGGCGGGAGGCCCCGCCACAGTTTGTTACGAATCAGTCGCGTGTTTCTGAGGCCAACCAAGAGTTCAGGCAGACGAATAACGGGATATATCAGCAGCTCTCGAACGCCCAAAAGACTTTGTACTTTGCGGTCGTAATTCTCATCCGGTCCTGAATATTTCAAAAGAACCCTCCACCAGACGACAAGTCGCAGCAAATCACCGCAAAACGAAAAAAAAAGAAGACCCTGACGAACACAAGAAACGTGGGAAAATACCCTGAGAGAAGTCATTCGAGAAGCGTTCTTTGAAGACCTCAACGGACAATTGCAATGTCAACCGGAAACGAAAAGGCGGCAGCTGCTGCAGATGGCAGCCGTTCGCATGAACCAGAACGCCATGACATCTATCCGCCACCTCCCGGACCACCGCCAACTGCGCAGATGCCCCAGCAAATGCCCCAGCAAATGCCCCAGCACCCGAACGAAACACCCATCCCTGACTACCAGGTTCCCTACGACTCAACACACCCACAGTTTGCTCCTCCACCTCATGTTGACGGCAAGGATAGCCAGTACTACCACGATGGCGGCCATTCGGGCCATTCGGGCCATTCGGGTCACCACGGACACAGCTCAGGAAGCAAGGCAGGTTTGTCCCGCCTGTCGGCTCTGGGTGCTCGGGCGGCGTCACCCATCAACATGCTAGCGAACAAGATGGGCTCCGAAGGCTTCTTGCCGTCGACCATGGACAAGGAGTGCGAGAAGGCGGCGCGGATCATCCGGGGATTTTGCAGTGAGTATTCCCTC
This sequence comes from Raffaelea ambrosiae, assembly GCA_002778195.1. Classification (NCBI taxonomy): domain Eukaryota; kingdom Fungi; phylum Ascomycota; class Sordariomycetes; order Ophiostomatales; family Ophiostomataceae; genus Raffaelea; species Raffaelea ambrosiae. Next base: position 5,899,132 of record PCDI01000001.1, on the reverse strand, counting down.
TGTGATAGACTACGTGGCGCCACGCTAGAAGAAAGCAAAGCAAATACTGACGCATCCTCAGAAGAGGGTATCTACGCAGATGCCGGGCAGCCAGCCACGGCCGACCCCAAAGGCAAGCGACGCTCCCGCGCCCTCATCACCATCCCCGCCAAGGTGCTCCAGCGTGCTGTCGGCCTCGCCATCTTCACGACCGGCCGCGTCGGGTTCCACTTTTCGGGGGCCACCGGCTCGGGTATCTTGATTGCCCGCATGGCTGACGGCAGCTGGTCCCCACCGTCGGGCATTCAGATCCACTCGGTTGGTGCGGGCTTCATGATCGGTGCCGATATCTACGACTGCGTGCTCGTGCTCAACACCAAGGAGGCCCTCAACGCCTTCCGCAACACGCGTCTTTCGCTCGGCTCGGATCTCTCGGTTGTGGCTGGCCCCTACGGTGCTGGCGGCAATCTGAACATCGCCGCACCCATTGACACTGGGAGGAAGAACAGTGGAGAACATGCTGCTGCTGCCGCTGACGGCCGGTACCCGTCTCCCGACGGCAAGACTGGCAAGGACGGCAAAAAGCCGTCGGCTCTCAAGCAGGCGGTGTCCAGCGCGGCCTATTCGTACATCAAGTCGCGCGGTGTGTATGCGGGTGTGCAGGTGGATGGCACGGTCGTGACGAGCCGGAATACGGCCAACGCCGAGTTTTATGGTGCGCAGATACCCGTGGAGCGGATCTTGCAGGGCCAAGTGCCACCGGGCAATTGGGCACAGTACGGCCGCATCTTGATCCAGGCCATCCAGGCGGCGGAGGGCCAGAGAGTGCAGGCACAGCCGCAGCCGCAGCCACAGCAACAGCCCCAAGGCAATGCCCCATACCAGGCCCAGGCCGCGTATCCGCCACAAGGCAGGCCGGAAGAGACGTGGGCAAATGCTGCGCCAGCAACGATTGTCCACCCAGGCATGCCTGGCCACCCCGGCACGCCGACGACAACCACAGGCAGCATGTCTGACCCGTCCGAGTACTACTACCGCGGTTTCGACAGCGAGGAGACGGGAACGCCGCCGCCGCCGCAGCCGCCACGACCAACCAGCACGGCAAATGCCAAGGCGGCAGAGGCAGCATCCGAGTCGGCGAACCGATCTTCGTACTCGCCACCACCGCCAGAGTACACAGTGGAGGCAACGGAAGAGTCAGGCACAGGCACAGGCACAGGCACAGGCACAGGCACAGGCACAGGCACAGGCACAGGCACAGGCACAGGCACAGGCATGGGCACGGGTACGGGCACGGGCACTCTGCCGCCAGCCTACAACGAATCTGACGCAACAGGAGGATACGGCACCTACACGGGTAACAGGCACTGAGCAAATGTATGACTAGGAGATGAGAACGATTCGGGATTTGATTTTTGGCATGGGATTTTTTTCCCCCCTAGAGGATATTTGCACTTTGAATTTGAACGACGGCAAAAGAAAGCATAGAAAGCGAAGCGAGTTGGTATACAGTCTTTTCATTGTTACAATTAGATAGCATATGTTCCAATTGATGCGAAATCAGACTTAACACGTTCGACTTTCGAGACCTTCCTACACTGTGAGGCCGACACCCCAGAGAGCCAATCGGCATGCTCATAAACGAAAACCCTGCCACAGCCTCGCGCTTCCCCAGCCAGCTGGATTTTAGCAAAACTCCAGTAGCTTCAGGGCATCAGGCAACGCAAGAACCCGTGGAGAGCTTAAAAAGTGGAGACATATTGGCCAAAAGGTTGTCTTCCGGACATAACGGCGGAGTTTGGGACCCACTCTCGGCGGTCGAAAGACTAACAACGGCGAACAGGAGTTGTGAGTTAAGAGCAGGAACGCCCAGGGCAGGCAGGGCCGCTCAACCATTTTGCTCTCCCCAACATTGACAGCAGTACTAGCAATTGAATTGAGCCGAGTCACGAAGCGAGACACTAGAGGTTGCATTTCTTGTTTTGGGGGAGAGACAGACATGCCGCCACAACTGGCAGCAGTAGTTGCTTGGCAGCAGCCGGCGGAGACAGAGGGCCAGCCAGGGGGCCAGGCAGTTAGCGAGACAGCCATGCAGACACAGACAGCAGAGCCCAGCCCGGACACGGAGAAAACAGGCGAAATACGACTGCCAGAAGCTGCAGAGCCCGTCTCTGATGCTGGCACAGCTACGGCGGGGCCCAACCCCCGGAAACGCCGCAAACTGCGCAAGGGCACGTTCAGCTGCACGGAGTGCAAGCGACGCAAAGTCAAATGCTACTTTGCGCCTGGGACCAGCCGCGAAGACGGCGTCTGCGTGTCGTGCAGCCGCCATGGCACGCGCTGCATTGGCCAGGAGTTTGCCTGCTCGCCGTCGTCGGCGTCGCAGTCTCCGCCGCCCGAATCGCTGTCGCCGGACCCGGCCAAGCAGCAGAAGTACCGCGAGGTAGGAAAACGCTTGGCAGAAGTGGAGTCTCTCGTGAACTCGCTGGTTCATGGACGACGTGTGGCAGCAGCTGGCAACGGCGGTAGCCAGGCGGGCGGGGCGAGGCGACCAGCCTACCAACAGCAAGACGGCGAGGATGACGCCGCCGAGCTGCCGGATCACGAGATTGACGAGGTGCTCCACCAAGGCAAACGAAGCCGAGTTTTCCATGGACCAAGACCGGAAACCGAGTCGGGACAGCCAGGACGGACAGACGGAACAGAGAATGGAATCAATAAGGCGACAGGAAACGACAGGCAGCTGGCGCTGTCGCCCATCACACGCATCAAGCGGAACCTCCGCAAGGTCGAGGACAGCCTCGTGCGCGCCGGCTTCATCTATCCCTATCGCCAGCTGGCACCCGGGCCGCTCGAGTACCACGCACTCAACCGCCAGCTGCAGTCGATTCTGCCCAGCACGACCCAGGCCTTCCGCATCATGAATCGCGGTGCCCTCTTTATTCTCCAGCGCTACCGCCACTGCCTCCACGAACAGGGCACGGTGACAGCCGCCCATGCTTTTGTGCACGACCACCGCGGCGACACCAGCGACTGCCACCCGATCCAGCTGGCCCGCGAGCTGATGCAGCTGGCCGTCTGCCTGCAGATGATGAACGACGACCAGTACAACCTGTCCGAGATGGGCCTGTCCGGGGTGTCGCCGCCCGAGGCGGCCGACAAGTACTTTGAAATCACCTGCAGCCTGGTCACGTCGCAGGACATGCTGGTGGCGTCGGTCGAGGGCCTCGAGAGCCTGATGCTGCAGGCGTTCTATCTGGTGAACACGGGCAACCTGCGGAGCGGCTGGCTGTGTCTGCGGCGGGCCCTGGGCATCGCCCAGCTCATGGGTCTGCCGCCGACGCGCTGGGATGCCCGCCAGCTGCCGCTGCAGTATGTCTACTCACGGCTGCTCTTCAGCGAGCGGTTCATCTCCCTGATGCTGGGGATGCCGTCCAGCACGGGCGGCGAGTGGCCGACCGCGGGCCTGGTGGTCCCCACGCCGTCTACCCACGAGTCGGTCTTCCTCCAGCTCGAGCAGCGGCACGCCAACATCATCGCCCGCATCATCTCCCGCAACGAGCGGCTCAACCGGCCTGGGACGCCGTGCCGGCGTGGCCAACAGGTGTTCTACGACGACTTCTGGGAGACGCGGGACATTGACTATGCCTTCCAGCAGGTGTCGCACATGCTGCCGGCCAAGTGGTGGGTGGCGCCCGGCCTGGGGCAGTCGTCGCTGTCGTGGAACCAGCGGATCGAAGACATCACGCGTCTCATGACTCAGGCGAAGCACTTCCATTTATTGGTGCTGCTGCACTTGCCGTACCTGACGGAGCGGCGACCGGGGCCGGCCGTGGCCACAGCGGCCCGGCCGCCTCCAAGGGACGAAGAAGGAGGAGAAGAAGGAGAAGAGGAAGAGCATAGATATGGGGAAGGGGTCCTGCCCAAGAGACCAATAGGAATAGCCAGGATGATGACGGCGAGTGCTGGGCGTGGACGAGGTCGTGGGCGAGGAAGAGGAAGAGGAACTGGTCGAGGAACGACCAGGGCGGCCGGAACGTCTTCCCATTCAACGTCGGCCCAGATGTTCCCGCTGACGACCACGCCCGGAGAAGGGGCAGCATCCCCTGCAGCAGGAGGACGAGGAGAAACAAGAGGAGAAGGAGCAAGGGGGGGCAGAATAGTTCCAAACATCTTGCCGGCTCCACCTTCATCGTCTGCTGCTGCAGCTGCCTCTGGTCCTTCTGACGCGTCCAGCCCCTCCATGGCGTCCTCGACTGTCCACTTTGACACGACCTACAGCAAGCTGAGCGCCCTGGCCGCGGCCCGCGAGGTCTTGACGCGCTTTATCATCTTCCGCCGAAGCGAGCACGTCCTGTCCAAGTCGTGCGCGCTCGACTACGAGGCGTTTGCGGCGTCCATGGCCGTGCTGCTGACGCACCTGGACGGCCACGCCCGCGGCGGGCGCAGCAGCGTCGTGCACCACCAGCGGCCGACGGACCTGCATCTGGTGGAGCGCGCCATTTCGCGGCTGGACGAGCTGTCGCAGATGAACCAGGAGATTGAGAACGGCTCGGGGGCGGCGCTGCTGCGGCGGCTGCTGGCCGTGGAGGCGGAGGCGGCGGCGGCGGCTCGGGCGGCGGGAGCTGGCGGCGGGGAAGCCGGGAGCCGGGGGGGTGGCGGTGTTCGGTACGAGGTGTGGACGGAGGAGGGAACCTTGGGCAAAGGAGACGGACGGATGCAAGGCGGTGGTGAGGGCGACCCGGGGATCGAGCAGACGTTGTCGGTGCCGTACTTTGGGACGATTCACATCAAGAAGATTACCGAAAGAGGCGGCGTATCGTTTGCGGCGTTGTAGGAGAGGATGCTAGAGAAGAAAGACGTACTCATTTCTGTATTTTCGTTTGATTTGAAATACAACACGGTCAAAAGGTGAAGCGGAATCAATCATACATCAAGCTGTATCTTGGGATTGGAGAACTAAACATTGGGAGTATCTTGTAGGTATCTCTTGTCGAAGACGACATATGGTATCGGACTATGGAACGATAGTTACGAGTGCTTCGCTCCAGCGAATGGTCCGGGGGAAAAAATCAAACGAGAAGCTGCAAAAAAAAAAAGAAAACAAAAAAAGCAAAGACAATAAGCCACCTCTGGTAATCAAGCGAGAATTTCGTTTTTCTTTCTTTTTTTTTTTAGGGGGGGAGGGGGGGGGGGGGTATCATCAAAGGCAAGGCGTGAAAATCGTTAAAGCTAAGAAGCTAGAAAAACAAAGACGGGTGGAGATTGAGCGTGAAGGACATGTGCCGTGTCGGTGTAAGTAGCTGTGATTGTGGTTGTGGATGTTCTTTTGTATGGGCAAATGCAAAAATCCAAAAAAAAGAACCATGGGCTCGGAGGTTTGACCACGCCCCCTACGTCTCAAACGCCGCCCGGCTCTTCCGCCGGCCGCCGCGCAGCAGCTGCGAGTACTCGGACCGCTTGCGGATGATAAAGGCCAAGCCGAGGACGTAGTCGGTGTCGTAGCGGCCGTCTGGGAGGTGGACCAGCGGCTGCAGCAGCTTGGCGGCCAGGCGCTCGGCGGTCATGTCGTTCTCGTCGGCCGCGTCGGCCACGTCGCCCCACAGGTTGAGCAGCAGCTTCAGCAGGCCCTGGGAGGCGCCGCGGACGCCGCTCAGGGCCTCCTCCCAGAAATCGATGCACTGGTCGGCCCGCTTCGCGGTCGACCCGGGCATGGTCGCCTGCCGCGATAGCGTGATCCAGCGCTTGGCCACGGACTCGGGGACCAGCGGCCGGGGCAGCTCGCGCAAGAACTCCAGAATCAGAGCCGCGGCATCGTGCGCGCTGAAGCCGCCCACGGTCAGGTCCAGGTCGGCGCCGTAGGCGGGCGAGGCCGAGAAGGCCTCGCGCAGGCGGCGCACGCGGCCCCAGTCGACGCTGTCGAAGCCGCCGAGGCTGTCGGCGTCGAGGCTGCCGCCGGCAAAGATGTCCGGGGTCCGGATGCCGCCGCCATCCTGGTCCGTGAGGAAGGCGTAGCACTTGAACACGCACAGCGGGAACTGGCGGCGGGACCTGCCCTGGTTGCCCGAGTGGTGGGTGCGGGCCTGGGCGGGCGCGACGCGGATGCTCTTCTGCAGGGAGACGCCAAACACGGCATTGGGCTCGGCCTCGACCTGCGTGCGCATGGCCGGCGTGGCGTCGATGTCGCCGTCGCCGCTGCCGAGGGGACTGCCGTGGGCGGGGGTCGATGCGTGCGACAGCCAGGGCGTGGCGGCGAATAGGGACGTGGAGAAGCGGCGGCTGGCGCGGCCGGATTTGCCTGTGGCCACCGGAGGCGGAGGGGGAGGATGGGGAGCGCCGGTTGACGAGGACAACGGCGGCGACGACGACGACAACGACGACGACGGAGGAAGAGGGGGAGGCGGCATCGTCTGCGGTGGCACGGGCAAGGTCGTCGTCATGGTGGTCGTCTCGGTCTTGACGCTGATGTTGTTGAGCACGGGGCTGGTGGTGCCCGACGAGGCGGAGGAGGCGAGGACGGACTTGTCAATGGCGGTCAGGGGCCGTTCGGCGGCTTCGGAAGGCCGTTCGGGCTCGAGGAGAGACGCCGACGCCGACGCAGACACAGACGTCGGCACAGCCGGCACAGACGGCGCCGGCATGGTCACGGACGAGCGGCGCATGGTGCGGAAGAACCGGCTGATGCGGTTGCTGCTTCCGTTGTTGCTGCCGTTGTTGCTGGCGCTGGTCCCACCACTGTTGGCGCTTCCGCTGGCGCTGTTGGCCCGGCCCAGAGCGTGCAGAATTCCTCCCGCCCCTCCTGCTCCTCCTGCTCCTCCTCCGTTCACACTCACAATCATGCTGTCCCGGCTCGAGCTGCCCACGCTCAGGCGCGTGCCGTATTGCCGCAGGCTGCCGCCGCTGCTGGCGCCTGTGCCCGTGCCCGTCGTCACGGCGTCCGACTGCGTCGAGTGGAGGGTGCCCTGCTCGGAGGGCGCCATGCTGAGTGCCGTGCAGGGACGGCTCTCGATGTGGATGGACACGCTGTAGGAAATGCCGCCGGCGCCGGCGCCGGCGGTGGGTGTGGTCGATGTCGAGACGGCGGAGGCGGGAAGCACGTCGGGCGGCGCCGGCGCCGAACCGGTGATGGTGGTGCAGGGCGTGGGCATTTCGTTGGTGTTGCGGCGAGGCGACCGGGGCGGCGGCGTGGGCGGACGGCCGGGCATGGTTGGCGTCGTTGCGGTGGACATGGCGGCCATGTTCTCTTTCAGGTCGGCGACCTGCATCTGGCGCAGCAGGGTGTCGATCTGGTCGATGGGGAGGCTGAAATTGTCTTCGTCGACGCGCGGAATCGATGGTTGGCGTGGGTGGTGGCTGGGATGGCGAGGCGGGATGGCGTAGTAGGACGGAGGTGAGACGGGGCGACCCTCGACCCGCAGGGTGGGAAATGCCGATGCTGCCGATGCTGCCGATGCTGCCGATGCTGCTGCTGCTGTTGTTGTTGTTGTTGTTGTTGTCGTCGTCGCTGTTGTCGACGGCGTCGGCACTTCGCCCATATCGACGGCGCTGTCAGGCTCTTCCTCGGCGATGGGGGAGCTCGTCAGGGCGTGCCCATTGTTGATGCGGCCGCAGTCGTCTGCCATCGTACCCAACAGGGGGGGTTCGGGCGCCATCATGGCTGGTTCCACGGAGAGCTGCTGATGGTGGTGCTGCTGATGGTGCTGGTGGTGGTGCTGGTGGTGGTGCTGATGGTGGTGATGCTTGTTCTGCTGTCGCTGCTGTCGCTGCTGCTTCTTGTCGGCCTCGACGGCGTGCACGTGCAGCGAGGTGAGATACGTCTGCAGCATGGCCGACGTGCTGCTGCTGACGGGGAACTCGCTGCGCACGCGCGAGCGCAGATGGCCGATCTCCACGAGCACGGTCGAGAGGTCGTTTCTGGACTGGCTGCTGGACCGGCTGTTTGTCTTTGCTGCCGCGGCCGAGTCGGCACTACCAGAGGTCATGGAGAACAACTCCAAGGCCAGGCCCAGCGTCAGCTTGTACACCTCGAGGGTGCGGCGCAGGGCGGCAATGTGCGGCTGCATCGCGAGCCAGCGGGCGTGCTTGTTTTCATTGGGAGCTTTGTTTTCTTTGTTTTCGTTGTTTTCTTTGGTTTCTTTGGGAGCGGTGCCGTCCAAGACCATGCTGCCGTCGAGCATCCCGTCCAGCTGGGCCACCATGCGGCTACACGCGCCGACAATGGCCGGCGTCTGCTGGGCCACATCGGCCGGGAACGACGCGGCCGTGGCATGACAGTTGTCGTAGTCATCCCGCAGTAGGTCAAGCACGGCCTCGAGCGAGTGCAGCTCGGCCGAGAGGGACGTGAGCTCCGAGTGGGATGGGCGCACGTCGCGGACGAAGCTGCTGATCGCGAGGGTGTTCTGGGAGATGGAAGAGCTGACGGCTGAACAGCCAGCATAGACCGGACTGCAAGGGGGAAACAAAAAAAAGAGAGCGTGTTAGTTGCAAAGCAGGAAACGCCACGGCAGAGTAAGGGAGAAGAAGCACTTACGTCCAGTCCATGACGAGAGGATGAATAGCTGCTGTCGATGAGAATAAAGGGGAAGAAGAAGTCGAGGAGGTAATGTATGTATCCTGGGAATCGATGGAGATACGCCTGGGCGGGCGTCGATCAAAGGCTGAAGGTCGAGGTATGTCCAAGCTGTCGTATAATACTAATGGACATGCGGGAACAGAAGCAGAAACTAAAACGCTCTGGGGAAGCTGTCAGAAAGCTCTCAAGAGCATTTCAGAGCGGCGAATAAGCGAAACATCTGTGCAACAAGAGACGCATTGACGAGACTAAGCTGCATGGCCTCGCAAGCCGGTGCTCACAGACAGGAGTAGCAGAGACAGAATACTAAAAGAGTAGTAAAGATACGAGAGGATCAACGAAAATAAAAGAGAAGATCAGGGCAGCTAAGGAAAGAAAAGAAGAGAGTAAGACAGTGTGGAAAAAGGGGGGGGGGGGGGGGGGGCGTCTTAAACAAGAAATCCTGGGGAAGCAGATAACTGCTGTTAACTACTGTTCAGTGTGAACTAGTACGAGAAGACAGATAAAAGAAGAAACAAGGAGGAAAGTTAGGCTCGGCAGCCGTCAGCGCCAGGAACGGATCTGGGAACGTGTCGCCCACGGCCGAGTCAGGGTGCAATCTAGGATGCAGGGTTTCTGGTGGCAGCTTGCATGTACTTGAAGATAGAGGAGTAGATACATAGTAGGCCCCCCGTCACGGACGCTGGGACAAGGTATCTGACAAAGTATCCTACACTCGACCTGTGCCAAGGCTCCATGCCACAGACCTCCTTGAAAGACTTGGATCCTCGGCGCGGCCTTCGGTCTTGTTCTTGTTGGGAGGGAGGCATGCCCAATGGTGCACGATCGACCGGGCCTGAGCGATCGTCTCGGCAAGTTGGTTCGAGTTGGGGGGGGGGGGGGGGTGCAAGTGCGCGAGTGCCTGAGGAGGGCGTGTGGCCCGTTTTTCCCCCTTTGGGGGCAAGGTTCCGCGCTGTTGAGCCCCGTGCCGAAGGCGCGCATGCGAGATTACGACGAACAAGTGGGTTTTCACGCCCTCAGAATTTTAGAGAAAAAAAGAGTCAGAAAAAAAAGTCAGAAAGGAGAGTCAGAGACGAGAAAGAGCGACGAGAGACTCTGAGAGTCAAAACACGCTTTCCCTTGCTCCATACAAGCACACAATGCTTTTGTCTCTCCTTTTGCTGGAAAACGCTGTTGGTTCTGGGCATCATGAGAACACCCCGCGGACAAGGACCCCCCCCCAAACAAACACTTCATACACCGCCTTCGGTCTGTCCATCTCTGGCGAGTCAATGGTCCGTTCTCATGTCCCATTTCCGCCCATATTCATGCTCGCCCATGCGGCGTAGCACTGGTGCTCCTTCAGCCGGGCACCGGCAGCTGCCTTCTCATCCCAGTGCCCTGGACGCTGAGGAATTCTGAGCACGCGCAGGGGAGGGTCTCGTCAGAGGGCAACTGAGGGTAGCTGCTATGTGACATCGCCTATGGGGTCCGTCATCTTTTTCCCCTTTCATATTATGGGCTCGCCGTGACAGCAAACGGATTGCCGCGTGTGTTTTTAGCTTGCCAGTGTGCCAGTTTGAGTTTGGCCCTGGGAGTGGATACAACCGTTCCATCTTTCCTGCTGGGCTCCCTCTCGAGGATCTCGCCAAACAAGCAATGATCCGCTCGCCGAGTGTACGAGTTCATACGGTGGTAGTAATTACGGTGAACCTCGTACCTCTCCTCTTTTCTCGTACTCGTAGTTCCTTCGCATGTCCTTCAATTTCCTCCCTTCTGGAGCTACAACATCTCTATTCTGTGAAAGTCTGGAAGACGGACAGAAACACTACGATGTAGTGTGCCCTGGAAGAACCAAGAAAAAAAAAAAATAATAATGGGGGAAGACGGGGGGACCGAGCCAGACGAGCGGGCGCTTTCTCGCGCTTGGGAACGCCTTTTTTTTTCCTTTTTCCTTTTTTCTTTTTCCTTTATACATAGTATATATATTTTTTACATACTATGTAGTAGCACGGCGATTTTAAACATGTGTCTTGGTTGCCGTCTGGTTTCGTCGCTTGCTTTATCTTGGCTCGCCGCTATGTGGCCAAGGCACGGTTTAGGGCGTCTCGTTTCAATTGTTCGCTGTTCGAAAAGTAAAAAAAGGATGTCTTGTTTTGTATGGGGTAAGGTAGATTCCGCGAAGCGAGATACATACAGATGCATACGAGTAGTCAACATGTAACTACACACTATCAGCACATACCATCGTAGCTGAGGGTAGAGAAGAGTGAGACACAACGGTACACGCTAACAAATCCAAAGAGGCCATGCTCGGCATTCGTAGACATTGCATAGTAGATAGAGCGTCGTAATCCCTTCTATCAGATGGCCCTGTTCTGGGCTGGCTGGTCCTGCTGCGTTGGCTTTGGGGCAATCTGACTGCGTCTAAGCTGCAGTTCCGGGGGCGCAATGCAATGGACGAGTGCGCCGCATCGTATGTTGTCAGATCGCAATGTCATAGTACTCGAAGAAAGGCCGTCGGTATTGTCCTGCACGTTCTGCACGTTCTGCACGTTCTGCACGCCCGCAGCCTGCAAGGTGCAGCACCCCGGTCCCGAAAGGGAAGCGCGCCGACAGGGACACAGGGACACAGGGACACAGGGACACAGGGACAGGGACACGCCAACAAGGCCAAACAATTATCCCGAGAGCTGAGCTTGCTCACAGATACCGGGGAAACGGTATGCCCTGCCGAGAGAAACGCGCAGAGGCACTCAAACTGATACAAGTGTGCCTCGTAAGGAGCCGGGAAGGCCGGTAGCGTGCATCGACCGAGAGATTGGACATGCCGCGAGAGACGGCAAATGCAGAAGAGGACGAACCAGAACGGACAAGATGGAAAAAAATATAAACGAAACAGAAAGAAAGAACCCCCCTGGATGGTCTGGGATGGTGTCAAGAGATGGCCAGGCCACGGAATGGTTCCAGGGCTTAGCCCAGGGCTGAAGGACCCCGGGCGCCATGATGATGCTGTTGAGTGACAAGACGGACGGAGAGCTAACCGCGTACGGTGTAACTAAGCATGGGGGCTGTACTCGTAGATCCCCAAAAGGAAGCACGACGCGTTGCATGTGCGTGTAGTGCGGTGCGTGCGTCCCAAGCCGTGCTGCACACAGAAACCACGAGTACAGAGTAGCTAACTAGTTACTATGTACTTTGCAGACGCTACGGAAGGCTAGTGCGCCTGCCCGGCTCGTTTAGCCCCGGAGCCATCGATAGTTTGGGCGAGCTAAGGATGGAAAAAGTCCAGTCTTCAGCTGTGTCTTTGGTGTTTCTGTGCTGCACCCTTCCATCAGCTTTCCAGGGATGCTGGTTCTTGGAGATGCGGCCGTTGGGTTTGGCCGTGTGCAGGTACTGGCTGCCATAACAACCATCTCACGAGTTTGGTAATACCCCCGGGGCTCTGGCTGCAATTATATTAACAGGTTGTCCCAGTACGATGCAACTCATGTTCAGAGAGAAGAAAGGAGTTTTTCGTATCTATTCTGGTGTTAATCCATTTCCCCAGGCGTCGTGATTTCACCAACAAAACTACGAAACACAAACAAACGCAATAACAAAAACAAAAACAAAAACAAACACCACGAGACAACGAGACAACTAGAAAACCTTCTCACCGACAACGTGGCCAAATTAAAAAATAAAACTAAAAGGTACAGACTCTATTTCCAGGGCGTTTTGTGTACATGTAAGTAGGGAGGCTGGCCTCCCTTTTCCAATTCGCTCCTACGAGTTTTCAACATGCCACTTTGTACAAAGTACATGGTACTCAAAGATCCGGCTCAACGCTCGTGCACACACTCTCTTTTCCTACGCGCGTGGGTGCATGAAAGATGCGTCTGTGTGCCTGCGTCCGACGTGCGTGCGCACGAGTACTCTTGACGTCTCTTGCGTCTTGGGTGTCCGTGTTGTTTCCCGTGTCGTCTTCCGTGTCGTCTTCCGTGTTGTCTGTGTTTGCCTTCCTTTGTACCCTCTTATCTTTCCCGCTTCTTCATCCGCTTGGGCCATTTTGCAGCAGCCACATGACAAGCCTCGCCCACACCCCAGAGTCCAAAGTTCGCCTCCCAACCCACCCGCATTCCCAAAGCGGCAACGGTTTGTGAAGGATGCCGGTCCATGCGAGAGGGGTAGGTATCTTACTGAGATGGTGGGTGGGAGTGAGATGGACTTCCCCAAAAGAAGCGCGCTCAAGAAAAGCAACCCTTTTCTCGGTGGTACGTCGCATGGACCTTTTCTGTGGTCCGTCTACCATGCACGAACATACCTTTCGCTTGTGATATGTCGCGATGTTGTCTGTGGTGAATGCATGTGAGAGGTGTCAAAGACGAAAAAAAAAAAAGAAAAAAAAAGTTGCTTTTGATCGTGCGTCGTGTTTCATTCTGCCAACTGAGAAAGGCATACTTTGGCATGTCTCTCCATGGTGCTTAGTCGTCTCGTGTGGCAACTGAACTGAAACCGCGGCGAGCTGGCATTACGACAATCTCGCGAGGCGGTCGCTGGAAACGGGTCGACAAGAGGGCTATCTCGCCGAACAAAAAAGGGAGAGAAATCATCACCATCCTTGGGGGGAGATTCGCAGGGTATAATGGGTTGTTATGATGGCCAGCGCAGATCAGTGGCAACTCCACGACACCATCAGAAAGCATATCAAGCACAAAGTACCAGTCACATCTCTAGAATCTAATCTTGCTCCGCATCTTGCTTCCCCATCCCGGCCTTCTCTTCCGTCAGTCTTCTTCTGTTCACGATGGCAACTCCTCGCTCGGCCTTGCCATCGGGTGACTCTCTGCCATGCGCTGGCTCGGCAGGAACTGCTTCTTGAGCCGCACCTGCTCCAGCGGTTCTTTGGGCTTTTCCGGCGCCGTACCACTACCACCAGTCGTTTCTGCCTCGATGCCGTCGATCGTCAATCTCCGCCTCTTGGTCGTCCAGCACGCGCTGTCGCTGGCACTCCTCTTTCCAGAAGAACAGCAGGCTGATGAGCTGGACGATGCACCAAACGAAGGGCATCATGGGAGGGAGACAGAACAGAACGGCGTAGATGTTCGCTGTAGTTATGTTGTAGATGCTTGTTGTGGACGTCCCCGAGCTGCCGCACGCCAATTGTCCCTTGGCAACGCTCTACACTTATATCAAGGCACGCGGCATTTCGCTCCTCCACGTGTTGGCTCCATCCTGGCAAGGCCAAAGCCACGATGCTTTCCATCTGGAGACCGCAGACAGAGGCGCAATTCTGTCCAGGATTGAAGCCTGCTCCGACACGGAAGGGCCAGAACACACAATGGACATGCCCACGTGGGCGATTTGTTGGCTGGGAGCAGCTCTAATGATAGTCCACTATCCCTCCTGCCACGAGCCTCCCTGCCCGTCAGTCCAATCCACCGGCTCTGTATGAAAGGCGGCCCTTGTTTAGCGCCTGTTTGGTTGATGGACGATCATATGGGAAGCACGCGACACAAAAAGCGACGATCTCGGAGTGGGCAGGCTGATTGCTCTTGGCAGAGCAGTTGAGCTTTTTTTTTTTAGGCATTTTGTACACCTTCTGTGAATTACCATCCCCTATCGACCTTGTCTTGAGCCATTTTGACCTCTTCGTCTGTGTTCTGCTTGCAGTTCCCATGCACACCCGCCAGAGACGCCGTGCCGTTCTGCAAAGCAACTAGATCTGCACTGCCGCAGCTGGCTCCCCGTGCAAGTGCGACCTCACGATGGTCCCAGTCAAAGACAGCTTGAGTCTTGTTAGCAAGGATATGCAGAAACAGATACAGGGCAACCGAGTTGACTTACCAAAGACGGACCTGAAGAAGTCGACTGCAAATTTTTTTTTTGAAAAATAAAACGTGTGTTAGCGGATACACCCAAACGCCAGGCACAAAGCACGGGACAATGCAAGCTCCCTTCAAAACGTACGTCCCAGGATGGGCCATATGTCACCATCGTCATAGGCATCTCCGCCCGAGCTGAGAGCAAAGAAGCACCCGCTGCCACCGGCCACAGGATGGACCAGCGACGCGTAGGGAATGCGGAGGGTGAAGGATGGCGAGGATGTGCCGTTGTTCGTGCGAACACCGCCCTTGGTGGCCGTGCTGTTGGCGTTGAAGGTCCCGTTCGTCCACTTGGTCCCATTCGTGCTGGTACTACTACTACTACTACTCCCGGCAAAGGTAAACGAGAATGCACCCGTCACGTTCCTGAAACTGCAGTCCACGTCCGGGAAGCCCTCGCGCCGCGCTTGGTTTCGCGTCAGGTTCGTCTCGGCCAGGATGGCGTCGTAGATGCTGCGCTCGACGTAGACGCCCGTGGTGCCGCTGTCGAGCAGGAACTGCGAGCCCCATTCAGAGGTCGTGTTGCGGACGCCCGGTTTGCCGTCGGGGCGGTGGTGCTCGACCTGGCTAACACGCACCCAGTACCTGCGTGTCGTTGTCTTTTAGTCTATGGTGGCGTTTCGCATGCATGGTGCTCTCTGAACCCACCTCCATCCATCGTGTCCTTCACTGGCCGGCAGAATGGGCGCTCGGAACAGCGACCCCGAGAACCGGTTCTTGTCGATGCCACCAAAGACGAGGGCCCCTGTAGAGTTAGTCGAGGCGTTGTGTTGGGGAGTCTAATCATGAGGAAGCAAACTTGTTCCTACCTGTCTCCTTGCCCACTTCAAACAGACGTCCAAGCGCCAGGCTGAATGTCCTCGACGCAATCAGCCCTTGTCTGGCCATGGTGCTGATCACGTTGAAGCTGCTGAGAGCCGAGTCGAAGCCATCCATGCCGTCGGGGCCCAGACCAAGGACGGCTGTGCTCAAGCCGGCAGAGTAGTACGAGACGGCAAAGGGCTGTGCAGGTACTTGGAAACCCCCAGCAGTGCCATTGGCCCCGTTGCCCGTAGAATTTCCTCCTCCTCCTCCTCCTCCTCCTCCTAGGGACCCCCAAGTGAACACATCCGCGTACCCTTCCAAAGCTGCCCCCATGCCCAGGGCGTACGAAATATCCTGGTCCAGCCCAATGACTCTCGTTGGCGGCGGCGACGACTTGGACGCGCTGTAGGCTGTCTGGCTCGCACAGTCAGCCTGCCGGAGCGCGTTTTTGCAACTGGGGTTGACCCAGGTGATCCAGCCGCTGGTGTCGACCAGCAGACTGACCGGCTGTGGCGGGTTACCGATGCCAATGTGGGCGAGGTAGAACTCGGACCGATCAACGAGGCCTTGGTGGGGAGGAGGAGAAGGAGGAGACGCCCGGGAGGACGCCACGAGATGGGCTCGGAAAGAGGCTGCAGACGTAGAATTGAGACGGAGCAGATGCCGGGACGACGGAGCCACGGCAGCAGAGGTCTTCTGAAGAGGCACGCTGACGACGCCGGGGACGGACCGAGCGGCGTGATAGGAATTCGCCGGCACGGCGGCCGCTAATGGTAGGAGAACAAGGAGCGACACAATTGGAACCATGTTGAAGACGACTACTCATGCGACAAATGCTACGAGCAAAGTCGTAGAGAGAGCCAACATTCGCAGTCATGCTGCAGGTATTAATATAAATACTTGCCGGCTGGTTCTTGTCTAGAACTCATCGCGGAGAGGGAAGAAGACAAGGCAATTAGCCGTTGTCTGTGTTCTGGCTGTTCTTTATTTTTCAATTCATAGTACTTTCGTATCTTACACCGTCTTGGCAGCATTCTTTTGGGGGGGTTTAGACCCGAGACTGAAAGGCAAAAAAAGAAAGGCTTCATTCTGCTCGCTTTATTTTAACGCCACTCCCAATACCAAAGAAATCCAATACCGGTAGAAGTCCTACCAGCAAGCAACACCCTTGTTAATGGCGGAACACCCCGTGTTCTCTCTTACGTCCAGTGGTGCCACGGCAGACCTTGACGGAAGACCACACCGTCGTGGTCAAACTGCGGGCCCTCTGCATCGACGATGTACCCAAACTCGCAGCGGGAGTACTCGACGCGCTTCTGGTCTACCTCGTAAAACTGGTCGAAGCGCGACGACAGTGCCTCGCGCAGGTTGCGCACATCACCGTCCGGGTGCAGGACGTCCCAAGGCCGGACACAGACACGGCCCTTGCACGACTTGAGGATGAACACCAGAGTGTCGAGGCGAGCGACGACTTTGCCGAGCGGCACGCCAAGAAGATACGCGGGAGAGGTGCTGTCTTTGTTGTCGCCCAGGAGGTTGTTAAGCTGGTACGGGTCGGTCTAGGAGAAGTTAGATTAGAGACATAACAGGATGAGGAGCAAGCATGTGTCCTCTTTTTCTCTTCCTTCATGTCCTCTTCCTTCCAGCCTTAGTTTTTTTTTGGGGGGGGGGGGGGGGGTTCCTTTTCCTTTTCCGTTTCCTTTCTCTTCTTTTTCTTTCTTGCTTTTGTTCTTTATATCATTTCTTCATTTATTTCCCCTCTTCTTGGTGCTCCATTGTCTCCATTGTCTCTCACTTACATCCAAATTGTACAATTCGTGCTCGCCGCTGCACCAAACCGAATAGTACAGATTGTACGACGCGCCAATGATGCGGATGGCCTTGTACGTGTTGTTTCTAATAATGCGCGAATCTCCATAGAACTTGCCCTCAAAGGCGGCCATGCCCCAGTACTCCACGGCCACGTGCTCGTGGCGACCGGTACCGTCGTTGACGGATGCCGAATCCAGCGCCGACCCACTCAGAGGGATGGGCTCGCCGTCGAAATCAGCCCGAGCCGGTGCGTGGGCCAGCTGCAGCAGAGTGGGTGCCAGGTCAATGTGGGTGGTAACGGCCTGCGAGACGCGGCCAGCCGGCACGCCAGGTCCACGCACGAAGAGCGGGACGTTGATGTCCTCCTCAAACCCGCACTCCTTGCCGGGCTGCAGCCGGTGCTGGCCAATGTGGAAGCCGTTATCGGAGGTGTAGAAGACGTACGTATTGTCGAGCAGGCCGTGCTTCTCAAGGCGCGCAAACAGGCCGTCGACCAGCTCGTCGACAGCCTGCAGTGCGCGCAGGCGTTGGCGGTAGAAATGGTCGTTGTAGTCGACATTTTCCTGGGTCTGTCGGCGCAGACGAGAGATCCAGGCGGCGCCGGATGGCTTATCCGGGTTGAAGTGCGGCGTGCGCGGCACGCGAGCATCCTTGAACAGATGCTTGTGGCGCTCAGCCGGCACGGGAGCCGAGAACACCGCCGTGTCTTTCATGTCGTCGTGGCCAGGGTCGGGCGATAGGACACGATTGATCTCGACATTGCTGTGCGGCGCCACCGGTGCGACGCCGAGGAAAAACGGGCGGTTGTCGGCATCAGCAGCCGCGTCGTCCAGGAAGCCGTACGCCTTCTCGGTCAGGACATCGACCGAGTGTAAGCCCTCGTAGCTGACAGGCGGGTCGTCGTTGCGCTGGAAGGACGAGTTGAGGTAGTTGTAGGTGTAGGGGTCGAGGAGAAAGTCGGAGCCGGTCCAGCCGTTGGCCTTGGGCGCGTTGTAGTTCTTGATGGTGTGGGCGTTGAACAGTTTGCCGGTGTAGTACGTGTTGTAGCCGGCCTTTTGCAGCCAGACAGGCAGGTAGTTGTCGTTGAGGCCTTGCGAGACAAACTTGGGGTAGCCGCCGTAGGGCGGGTTCACGTCGGTGACGTTTGTGTTGTGCGCCTGCTTGCCCGTCCACAGCGACACGCGCGCCGGGCAGCACACGGCCGTGGTGCAGAAGTGCCGTCGGTAGAACGTGCCCTGGTCGCCCAGATGCTTCTTGATGTACGGCAGGTAGTCCAGCGAGTCCAGGTGCAGGTCCTGGTCGTCGACGAGCACAAAAACAATGTTGGGCTGGCGGCCAGTCGAAGGCAGGCCTGCTAGCAGGTCGTGGCCGAGATCGCCAACCGGGACCTGCTCTCTGGAGTCGGCCAGAGGGAAAGGGCCAGGCCGCGAGGCAGCTACAACAGCCGCTGTTGCCGCCAGAGCAGCCGTGATGCGGAGCTGCATGGTGGAGGATGGGCGGGGAATGGAAGTCAGTGCCAAAGGATGTCGCCAGTCAACAATCGCCGGATCTGGGCAACATCCGTCAATGGTTGTCGATAGATATCAGTTGATGACAAGTAGCAGGTCCAGGAAATCCAGCTGAGACCAATTGGCAGAAATCGACACGAAAACAAAGCGAGAACACAAGGGAGACGCAAAAAGGCGGATCTCGCCGGCCTCGAGCTCCATATGTACGAACATCTTGCCCCTCCTGGGTGCACCAACCGGATCTCGGCTGCCAGAGCTTCTGCATCCGCAGTCGGGGTCGACCAAGCTCGTACAGAGCTACTGAGCAGCCAAGCTGCAATTGGTCCTGAAAGTGCCTTCCATGGTGTGGCGTGTGGAGGGGGTCTGAGGTCTGAAGGGGGAGCTTGCCTGATGACGTGCTACTATGGAGCCATCACACAAGCTTGCCGTTCTCCATTCCCAGCACTATGCGGGGGAGCGCAAATCCGTGTCTCGCTGCCCGATAAGCCGGGGCTCCAAAGCCTGGTTTGCAACGAAGCAGAAAACTTCTCCAGCAGCATTCGAGCGTCTGGGCTGTCTGGGCAGACCGCAGGCTTTTTGGTGTTGCAATTGGCCCTAAGTGCATGTCGCCATCTTGCGTGCCGTGCCCCTGGTCTGTGGCTGCTCGTTCTATCGGCACCGGCTCCGCCGCACCCGGCACCCCGACGGAACACCAAGCTGCTTATTCGTTCATTCGCTCCTTGAGTGTCGTTTTGTCCGTGGCTTTCGTTGCATTTCCTCGAATGGCATCATTTCTAGGGCTGCACATCACCAAAATCTTATTTTTTTTTTTTGCTTAAGGCTACTCGCCTCTTCCCCATCGCGCCTTCCGTCCAACTACCTCCGCCAAGCGCGGCCACCAGCCACAGACATTGACTCTCAGATTGCCGTGATGTCAAAAGAACGAGGAAGGAGCGAGCCACCTCGTAGTCCAGCGTGATTGAGCGGACGCTTTCCTCTTTTGCCCATCCCTTCTCCTCTGGCCGTTGGCCCAACACTGCAGCCGGCCTCGGCTGCCAATGCCACTGCGCGCCTTCTTCGCATTGGCCTGGGCCTTTTGACTCCCCATCTCTGCCGACACCCACGGCACACTCCAAATCTCTCCCGCCCTCCGCTTGGTACACCCCGGCCATATTCGCGCCGTCTTATCCTACGATCGTTCACGATAGTCTGCTGCCTACTCTTTCTGCCGCTGGCTTCTCTCCTCCTGCCCCGATTCTTGCCTAAACATCCTACCACCTCCCCTTATCTCTACTCTATCCCCGTTCATCCTATGGAACAGTCAGTCTTTCGTCTTTCGTCTCTCCTGTCCCTTATCTCTTCTCTGCCTCTCGTGCCGTTGCCCTCCTCCTCCTCCTAGACTTGCAACGCACCGACACCACGAGCACCACTGAACACGGCGCAATCTCGCACAGATGCTCATGCCATAAAGTGCTGTGCCATGAGTAATCCAGACCCCCGGAAACCGCAGCATGGCCTGCCTGCCGAGCCAGACGAGACATCGCCGTTGCTTGCCTCGCCCAAGCCGGACACCGACGTCTCTGTGACGTCCACATTTGCCAATGGCGGCGCCGACGACGCCACACTCGCCGAGACCGCCTCCTCTACTGAGACTGTGTCCACCGACACGTCTCTGCTTCGAGACATTGAAGGAAACGCCGTCTCGGCCGCCGCTCCAGGACGACTGGTGTCCACCAAGCCAGATCTGAATCTGATCACTGTAGTGCGCGCCATTGTCGTCCTCATGATTGGTGTGTTTGTGTCCAATGCCGACAGCTCCTTGGTGCTGGCCACGCATCCCCTCATCGCATCCGAGTTTAACGCACTGGAAAGCTCAAGTTGGCTCTTTGCTGCCTTCATTTTGGCCGGTGCGACGACACAAACCATGGTACGCAAATTTAAGCATATATCAGATGCTGTTTTGTCTAGTTTAAGGTCGCATTCTTAAGGCGAATTCTTGATAGGGCTTGGGCCGCCTCTCCCGTCTTTCAGGATGCTAATATGGCCCAGTATGGGAAACTCAGTGACATCTACGGAAGAAAGAGCATCATCATAACAGCGTACATTATATTCGCGGCTGGATGGTAAGCAGCAGGTCAAAAAGACCGCTTGACAATGATTTGCCCGTTGCTGACATTAACTTTTGTAGTGCTTTGGTGTAAGTGACCATGCTTGTGCCGACTTTCGGGAACGGTTCACCTAACCTGGCGTGTACACAGGGGCGCTGGCTCAAGCATGACCCAGGTCATCTTAGGACGAGCCATTTCTGGAGCCGGCGGTGCCGGCATGCAGATTGTCTCCATCATCATTTCTGGTGCGTACTCTTGGAAAACAAATGCATCTTGTCATGTGAACAACAGACACACAACTAACACAGCCGACTGTCAGACCTCCTCCCATTGCGAGACGTGGCTACCTGGCGGGCCTACGTCAATGTCGCCGCTACTACTGGCCGCAGCATCGGCGGCCCTCTAGGTGGCTGGCTGGCTGACGCCGTCGGTTGGCGGTGGTCCTTTTTCGGCCAGGTTCCTTTCATGGGTTTGGCGGCCTTGCTCTGTGCCATCTACCTACCGAAGAACAGCAACCAGTACAAGGGCGGCATAAAAAAGGTGCGGAGCAGGGAGGAGGAGACCACGGCCTGGCAGCGGCTCAAGCGCGTCGATATTCTCGGTTCCGCACTACTCGCCGTTGCTCTACTGGCCCTGCTTCTTCCTATGGAGATTGGCGGCGTCAAGGTGCCATGGTCGCATCCCATTGTTTGGATTCTCTTTGCAACCGCGGCTGTCTCTTTTGTCCTGTTTGTCTACGCGGAGAAGCGCGCCACCGAACCCGTTGTACCTCTCGACATATTCCGCATCCGCGATGCCAACCTGTCCCTGATTATCATGATGCTGCAATCAGCTGCTCAGCTGGGGGTAAGTGAGGATATACGCTGCGAGAAGATGAAAATATTGCTAATCCACACATAATATGTCTCAGCTCATGTTCAGTGTTCCACTTTACTTTACCGTGTCGGCAGGGGCGTCGAACACCTCTGCTGGTGCCCATCTCTTCCCAGCCGTGGCCGGGAATGCTGTCGGTGGCATTATTTCGGGGATCTACATTAAAAAGTAAGTGATACATCTCCTAGTTACAGAATATCCACCTAAGTGTATGATTCTTTTTCTAACATCAAGTCTCAGGACGGGGAGATATCGGAACATGATTCGACTCGCCGGTCTCTCGTCTTCATTTGCGTACGCCCTACTGCTTCTCCGCTGGCATGGCCACACGAATTGGTGGGAGTCACTTTACATTACACCTGGGTAAGTGAACATAGGCTGGTTTCTTACACTCACACTCCCTTTCCATTTTCTTTCCATTCTCTTTCCCTCTCTAACGAGCATAGCGGTTTCGGTACTGGCGTCGCTCAGAGCGCCGTCTTCATATCTCTCCAGATGGTTGTCAACCCTGCACACCTGGCACCAGCTATCTCATTGATGTACTTGGCTAGCACCTCTGCGTTGATCGTAGGCATTGCCTGTGTCAGCCTGGTGATGCAGGAGTTTACAAGATCGAGCATGGCTGCACGTCTCCTTGAACTTGGCCTGGACCCTGCCTCGCGAGCGGAAATCTTGTCCAAAGCCACTGGGAGCATAGAGTATGTTGCCAGTTTAACAGGCCCCATCAAGGAAGCCGCAGTCGGCGCCTATGTCGATGGTCTCTGGTGGAGTCATAGTAAGTCAACTCAGAAGACGCTATTTTTCTTTCTTTCTTTCCCTTCATTGCTTTTTTTTCGTATCTCTCTTCGCTCTGCTAATGCTTTTTATAGCTGTGTCTCTCTCGTTTTCAGCTACGGCATTCATCGTTTCGCTCTTCCTAGGCGAAAAACGCATCAAAAAAACGACAGAGGACGACGACGAGGACAACAACTAGCCGTGATGAGGCATGCGCAAGGTAAAGCATGCGGGCTCACAATTATTTCTGCATTAAATAGCTATTGAATAAGATAAAATCAACTTTGGAGTTAGGCAGCAACAAGGTAGCAGGAGAACTAAGGGAATGCATCATAGATTTGGGAATTGAATAGAGACTTTAAATATTGAAAAGAAATCGAAAAGAAACATTCCATGAGCAAAACCATCTAGGAAAGCAGTTGAAAAAAGAAAATAACACCCCCGAACAAGAAAAGAGAAAAAAAGAGAATCGCCAGCCATCAATCCCATGCCTTAAGTGCAGTGTCGGTCTCATTCAGATGCACCAACTGCACGCTGTCCTTCCACAGCGCTGCGCCCTTGACCGGGTCGCGGGCTTCCTCGCTCATTTGGTGCAATGCGTCACCGTTCAAATACAGACGCTTCGGGTGGTCACCAAGAGGCGGTGCCGACTCTATCGCTGCACGGAAGACATCCTGGGCCGACTTGCTCGGCGGACGCAGTGTGCTGTTGCTGTCCACCAGGTTCCACGCACGCGATAAGGCGGCCGTCATGGAGCGAATGATCGGCCAAGAGATCCAGTTGTCGGAGCGGCGGGTCAGTCCCGTCATCATACCACCAGGGTCGACGCCGAGGACTGATATGTTGGACAGGGCTGGGTCTTTGTCGAGTCGGGTTTGCAGCTCGTTTCTTTTTAGAGACGGTCAGCTAGTAGGGGCGACAAAAAGACAAAGGCAATTAAATTGTCTAAACTCACATCATCATCACCTCGCAGAGCTTGCTGGCCCCATAACGACGTACGCCGGCATCTGGCGGTGCACTGTCCCCCGAAGGAGAAAACGTGCCTTTGGCCAGGGCCTCGGTGCCGGGGAACAAATTGTTGTCGTATTTTCCACCGGGATAAAAGTCAAAGGTAGCCATATTGTTTCGCTTATCAGTTGGGCTGAAAGGCATGTCAGTCGACTGCAGAAATGTTCGTGTTTACCAGGAAACCGCGCGCGTAAACTCACTCGTGGGACCAGCTCCCGACAACAACCACCCGTCCCTGCTTCTTGTCGAGACTGCCCAGAAGCAGGACTGTCAGCAGCCAGTGCGACAGGTAGTTGGACTGGAAGGTCATGTCGAAGCCGTCGTCGGTGAACGTATGCGTCTGCCACTCCTGGAAGCCTGCATTCAGGATGAGTGCCCGGATTGGCGGCAGTGTGCCCGCTGCGACACGCGCGTTGATGGCCACCGCCGTGTCGCGGACAGCTTGTAGATGCGCGAGGTCGAGTGTCAGAATATCATGAGCATGACCCGCCGGTGCTTTGCTCAGAGCCGCCTTGAGGTGGGTAGCGGCGTCGACATTGCGCACGGTATAGAGGCCGTGTAAGCGCTCTGCTGTGTCACGATTGCCGATGATACGGGCGACAATGTTGGACCCGAGGATGCCATTGGTGCCGGTGACGAGGATAGTTCCTTCTGGGGCCATGGTGAAGAGAAGGAAGAGGAGTGGGCAGACGTTGATTTGTTTGAATTTGTCTTGGGGGGAATTGCAGATCTGGTGTTCGGACTTGATTGAATGAAGATCGCAGAAATTCTAAAAGTTTCAATATCAGGTCAAGTCGAGACCACCATCTTTTTATATACCGCTACCAGAGAGCAACATTCGACAGGGGCCAAATAAGACGACGGTGAGACTGCCATCGTTGCTTGTTTCTGAATAGGAAAGGGCTATCTATCAAGTTGCTGTTCTGTGCTGACGCCAGACACAAAAAAATGCAGCCTTAGCCGAAGCGGCGTAACATCACCGCGAGACATTTTCCCCCACCTTTCCCAGAGGTGAACACGAGAGCGAGTGTAGAGGAAAAAAAAGACTCAGACAAGAGAGGTCGATATACGCGGGAGAAAAACACACCACGAAAAGCTGACAGGAGAATATTACGCTGCCCACTAGAGCCAGAGATCTGACAAGATGAGCTTGAATTGTGGGCCAATTTGGTAGCAGCTGAGACAAAGTGAGGTAAGACGCGCTGTCTCCGCAGACCCAAACAGGCAGGAACAGACAAATCTGGGCTCCTTCCATAGTCGTGCATATCCATTACTCCATAGTAGTCATTGCCTTTGTTTACTGGTTCACTCATTCACTGGTTCAGTGGTTTCTGGCAACGTCACATGGGCAGGCGACGTCATCTGCTCCTTCCCCAAAATCCTGGCAGTGTAACTGCCAGGAAGGACCTCCCTTGCAGTGCAGGAAGCAGTAAGCGGCCAGAGTCTTTCTCTCCACTGCCGACATGGAGATGGCCTCTTGCCAGCCTGGGCTTGTTTCGCTTGTTTGCATTGTGTCCGTTTTGTACGCCGACGACATAACCTTAAGTCTCAGGGCGAACTGATAGCCACCCAATCCACCCACCCAACATCGATCAGATCCACCCCCTACGAAACACCTACACCCCGGCATGATGATGGAAAAGCGTACTTCTTTCTTCCTCTTACTGTCTACCTGGGCGGTGGCTCGCGCGGTGGCGCAGTCGCAGGCCATTGGCGACATCTCCAAAACCGCTCCTTACGGCATCCCGCCCGATACGTTCGAGTCTGAGACGGCCAACCCAGTCGCCCAATCGCTCGTCGCCATCTCGGGATACAACTTGACGGCGCCCAGTGGGTTCGGCCCCAGCGGCAACGGGTCTTCTGTGGATGGCTGGCAGCTGGGCGTGGCCGTGGCCGCGGACGTGTCGCTCGCTGGTGCTGGTGACGCCAGCTCGGGCAAGGAGGCGAGCAAAGTGACTGAGGCGACGACCTTGTGGCTAGAAGCACCGGGCAACAGCACGCAGATCAACACGGACGTGTGGAGGCTCTGCGCGGCCGTGTTTCCCTTTACCAACTCGACGGCCACAGACCAAAACGTGGCGGCGGCGAGCGCCAGCACGTCTGACAGCGTTGGCAGCAATAGCGACTGCGCCCCGTACCTGACGAGCCAGTGTGCGGGCGAGCTGGCGGTGGCGGCGCTGAACCGGGGCATCGACAGCCAGGGCAACTGCCACAACATCACCATTCCGGAGAACTGCGTGCCGTACTTTACGGATGGTGCAGGGAACAGCACGAGCTTTGGTAGGTGGAATTCCTGCTCGCGTAATTCCCCATGAAGCCCACACTCACATGTTCCTGTTTCTTGGTCTTCCTGTTCTCTTCCTTGTTCTTTTCTGCCGAAGTGCGTCATACCTCTTCTAACTTGCTCCCCCGAACCAGCCATCGACCAAGACATCCTCAGCCAGGGCCGATTTTATGCCTGGGGCAGCGAGCCGACAGCATCTGGAAACGAAACGGCTGTGGCAGCGGCTGAGGACCATGTGTGGCCAGTGATCCTGACCTGGGCGCAGATGTCGGGCAGCGCCGGAGTCGCAGCCGCCAACTCGTACATTTCGTGTGTTCGCGCGTCGGGTGGGAACAGCACAGAAACAGGAGGAGCAGGCACAGGCTCAGGCTCAGGATCGGGATCGGGAACAGGGACAGGGACCGGACCAGGCGCCACCCCGACAGCGACGGGATCCAGCAGCGCCGGCATGTCTCTGACGTCGACGGGTCGAGGATGGGCTGTGGCCGTGGCGGCGTTTGTTGCGGTGTTTGCCGTGTTGCATACGTAATACGGTCATGGGGACCTCGAGAAGAGAAGGAGCACAGGAAAAAACAAGTTCAAAGAGTTATTTTTAAAGGAACGTTTATCTTTTAGCCCCAGTATCCTTATCTGTTAGTAGCTCGAACGCCTTTGACGTTCCGACTGTTAGGCTAGAGGCCAAGACAGTCTTACACTATCAAAATGGAACTACCGAGAGGTGACAACGCAAACAGCACAAGGGCTCCTTACAGTGCAAGCAAGCACAAGCTGCGACACCACAGTGGCAAGAAGAGAACAAACCCCCCCCCCCCCAAAAAAAAAGAAGACAAAAGGACAAAAAGAAAGGACAAAAAAAAACTTGCAACCAAGGAAAGTATCTCAACTTTGGAGCAAACCGGGATTGAACCGGTGACCTTTAGATCTTCAGTCTAACGCGCTCCCAACTGCGCCATTGCTCCTTGGTTATGGAAGAACGGCGGAGCTAACATGGAAAATAAGCAGGGGAGTGACGATGTCCAGAACCAGAGAGATACCGCAGGGTCCACTGCGTTGACTGTTGGCTGCATCCACTAGTTACATCCACAGCCGCCCATGGTGGAGGTTGGTGGAGTTTCAGAAGCGGCCAAGTCTCTGACAGGACCCCACCCTGCGGCCCTTTGAGCGACGTTCATTGTCAAGGAAACGAACAAGGAAAACAAAAAAGGACACAAAAGGACACAAAAGGACACAAAAGGACACAAAAGGACACAAAAGGACACAAAAAGGACACAAAAAAGGACACAAAAAAGGAAACAAAAAGAGAGGCAGTAAACGGAAACAAGAAAAGGGCACGTCATAACCAATACTTCTGCTATTAATACTGACGTGTGGGCCTGCGTGGCAAAGACCACAACCGCCCTGATTTGGGAGAGGGAACATGGGAAGGGGAAGAAGATCCCTGCGGCTGGTTGGCTGAACGGTTCATTCCCACAGGATCAGATCAATGAATGATGGGCTAGAAAAAGAACAAAAGGGACAAGTGTGACGAATAGGGGCAAGCGAGAGCAAAACCAGGACGAATGGCAGCGACTCAAAGCGACCCCAAAGGAGCAAAACATCCCCTCAAACCGGGCAGTAAACCGGCAAGCCTGCTTTTGGCTTATGTGCCTGCAGAGCCTCAAAAAAGCCTGTCAGAAGCCGCGACTAACTACTACTTTGTAGTAGCAAGCCTCGAAAAGCAACCTCGCACCCAGGCCAGGTGACTTGATCGAATAAAGGCTCTACGTCACTCTCGGCAGCCAAGCCAAGCTTGGGGATACAACGCTATGCAGAAGGAGTCCAAGCAAGAGCATACTTTGTATATGTTATGGTAAGATACGTGACTCGTACTTTGCAGAGTGCGGACCAGTGACGTGGAATGACGCCCAAGTCGGTTGTGGTGGCCACAGCGAAGCGCCGCCAAAACGCCGCCCCCCAAAAAGGTGTCGAGAATATTACAGACTGGTCGCAGAGATGGCCGCAGCCACGCAGTCCGTGTAGGGACGTTCCCCCAGCCTGTACTATGTATGGGCTTCATGTAGGGGCCTTCCCACAGGCATGCAGTTATTCTGTAGGGGCTGGCCGGCTCCTCGCGTAATTTCGAAGTCATTGGCAGATTTGGCAGGATCCCGGGCGCGAAGGAGAGGTTTGTCGAGTGCCGAAACAAAGGCAAGCCCCCCCCAGTCAGTCTGCTCCCTTCTGTTTCGCTTGCCCGGTTCCGTGGCTCTTTGGCTGAAAGAGGGGTGGCTCATTGCCACTCTTTCTGAAAATGCATATATATCAGGTGGGTAGGACAAGTGCCAGACCGAGAGGGAAAAAAGAGAAGTGAGACGACGTCTTGCAAATAGCGAAAGTCAAAGAAAACACAGCCAACAAAGTGCAAACCAAGCCTTGCGCATGCAAGCAAGACACACACACACACCCAAGATACGCGCATACAGACAGACACCTACATAAAGGTGGTCACAGAACGAGACAGCAAGCAAAACAAGTCAACCAACTCAAAAGTCGATCAAAACAAATCAATTGATAACAGCAACCAAGACTCGGCCTCAGGCAGGTCTGCACCACGACATCACAAACTACATAACACCAAGTCTAGGCACCAACTTACAACGCTTTGCCCACATACAACTTCGCCTCCAACCAACGAATCAATCATACACAAACCATTACCGCCGCCCATCATGAGCAACTATAGCTATCACCACTCGGAATACGCGACCGAGGCACCCCGCAAGAGTCGCAACTTGCTGCGCCGCTTCAGCAGCTACACCCGTCGCAGCATCGACGACGGCCCCCGTGCCGCTCGCGGCCGCATGCGGAATCGCTCGTCCAGCACCAGTCGCAGTCGCAGCCGCAACCGGAGCGCCGCTTCCAGTGTCGACTCCGGCCGCTCGCGCAGCCGTTCCCGCAGCCGCAGCACCGCCACCACCCGTCGCCGTCGTTACCGGTCGGTGTCATCGCGTCGCTACTCCTCGCGAGGAAGAGGTCGAGCAGAAAGAGCAGAAAGAGGCGGAGGAGGCGGTGGCAGGTCCGACAGCCAAGACCGCTCCCGCTCGCTCGTGCGCGCCAACAGCCAGACCCGCAACACCCTGACCCGCAGCCTCAGCCGGTTTAGCACGCTCAGCGGCATCAGTGGCATCAGCGCCCTGACCGGTCGCACGGCTAACTCGGCCTGGTCCGACAACTATCGGTACGCCGAGGACCAGCGCAACAAGGAGCTGCGCAACCTGACCGTTGCAGCCGTCGTGGCCGGCGCCGTCGAGGCCTTCCGGCTGCGCAACTCGCCAGGGTCGTGGTCGGGCAAGAAGGGCGGGCGCGTGGCCACGGCGGCGATTGGCGCAGCGGTGGCAGACACGGCGAGCAGCAAGCAGCCGTACCAGAAGTCGAAGCGGCACTTTATCAAGTCGACCGTGGCCGGGTTGGTGGCAGACCGGGTGATCAACGGGTCGCGGAAACGCTAAACCGGTGTTGGTGCGCAGTAGGAGTGTGGCTGTTCCACCACAAGGCGCTGCACTAAGCAAGACGTCGAGAAGCTGAGAGGTCATGACGGGCTGAGCGAATGTGGTGTTTATTGTGTTATTGGTGTTTGAGGGTGTTTTTGGTGGTGCTTTAGTTTCTTTGGTGTCTTTGCATTTCTATTGTCTCTCAGTAAATCTCGATTGTTTTTTCGAAGGCTTCTTCTTTTCGTATTGACCTTTCTCCATTTCTTCCTTCGGGACTCTTTTGCCAGGGTTCATTCAAGGCGGCTTATTTCCATTCTAGACTGTCAAGCGTCCTTGTCAGACCGATCTTCCTATGTATACCTGATTTTCTATTTGTCTTGTCTGTATTAGTTATTAGTCCTAGATCTTACATCGCGCCTTCCTCATTCGGGGTTCGCAGTGCCTCACGACACTTCTCCTCACGCACAAACTATTTGCTCTCAGCATCGCTCCTGCCTTGTCATATTCCTGGTTTTTAAGCGGCATTTTCTTATTGCCTTTGTTCTTTTCTTGACTGTATAGCCATTATCTCAAATGCCCCCTTGCATTATCGCTTGTATGCATTCCAGTATTCTCAGCTGTTTGTCGTAATACTGGGCGCCATGCCTGACAATGTCAAGCCTGGCGTTAAAACCCAAAACCACAAAGGCGCCCTTGCGTTGCCTGACGTATCCCTCTCGGCCTCCGCATGCATTTTCTTGCCGGTTTCCTGAAAGAAGTACTTGTGCGGCGATCCATGCGCTACTGCAGAGGCCTGCAGAAGCCTGCAGAACGCCCGGGTCGGACAGTGCTGCATCGCTCCTTCCTTCCGTAGACCACAACCATCACCATTCTATACCACCACATCCAAATAAAAGTCAAACTTCTTCCAGTATAGCCGACACAATGACTTGACTGGTCGATCCCTCTGCTAACAATGATTTCTTCCTCTCTTCGTCACCACCACCACCATCACCGCAACCATCACCGCCGTCACCGCCACCACCATGTCAAGTGGCACGTCCTCTGCTAAATTAACCGCCTCATCCGCAAGCCAATCTATGCGGGCGTTCTCGTGCCCTCCCTCACGCACATGCGCGATTATTTAGTACTTCCGACGGGCACTTGTGAAAGTACGCCGCATACCGACATTGGCGTGGCTACACAGCGGCAAGCGGGCAGCCGTTCGTTCAATCATGGCAGATACATTATGAATACGGTTCGCCTCTTCCCGTCCGCTGGATGACGGGTCTGCTGAAAGTAATTTCCCCGTTGCCCATCGTGGATCTTTCCGATCACTGAAGCAGCATCATGGCGAGTCCGACCTTTGACGCGCTTGGTCCCTCCAGCCTGGCTGGCATTTTGGTGAGAAGCATGCCTTGCGTTTTGCCTTGCGTTTTGTGTCTTAATGCTTCATCTGTTGTGTCATCTTCTTCTGTGTGCCCTGGTCTAACAAGATGCCTGCCGTTCCCATTAGCTTGCTTTGTACGTTGCAAAATGCCTCATTTACAGCCTCTACTTTGATCCACTGCGACACTTTCCCGGTCCCCTTGCCGGCCGCTTTACAGTCTTTGCCTACATTTCTCGCCTTCTACGTGGCCATATGGCCAAAGAGGTCCTTGCCCTTCACGAGAAGTATGGTCCTGTCGTACGGATTGACCCAACACATCTCTCGTTTATCGAACCGGAAGCATGGAAGGACATTTACAGCCGCCGGACTGATTTGGCCTGTGGTCTGGACGAGTTACCCAAGGATCCGGCCTTCTACATTTACGACGGCTTCGAGCTGTCTCTTGTTAATGAAAGTCGCGAAGTTCATGCAGTGCTGCGCAAGATGCTCGCCCCAGGCTTCAGTGACCGTGCTATGCGCGAACAAGAGCCCATCATTGCTAGTTATGTTGAACTGCTGATCCATCGTCTGCATGAGAACTGCATGGTCTCACTCAAGGCAGCCGAGGTAAACAGTGACACGAACGTCATGCCTGAAAAAACAAACTCAGATGTGCAATATGTGCCGTTGGACATGCATGCCTGGTACAACTGGACCACTTTTGATATCATTGGCGACTTGGCCCTCGGCGAACCATTTGGCTGCCTCAAGAATGCCCAGTACCACTCCTGGGTCAGCGCTATTGTCGAGACCATACAGTACATGGGCATCATCATGACGGTCAACATGCTCAACATTACCAAGTATATCCTGCCAATCTTGGCGAAAATCTCGCCGGGGTTGAACGAGCTGAAAAGAATTAGCGAGGAGAAAATCCAGAGACGCATGGATCTGGAGGTTTGCCGGCCCGATTTCATGGAGAGTCTCCTTCAGCAAAAGAAGAACAATGTTCTCGACTTGCCCGTTGAACGAATCGCTAGCACTGCCAGCCTCATCGTACTGGCTGGGTCCGAAACAACAGCTTCCCTCCTTGCCGGCGCCACCTACCTGCTTCTGAGACACCCAGAGAACCTAGCAAAGGTGACAGCTGAGGTGCGGTCACGCTTTTCATCACCGAAAGACATCACTCTTCTCTCGGTCAACAGCGACCTGCCCTACCTGCATGCGTGCCTGAACGAATGCATGCGGATGTACCCACCGCAGCCGATTGGGATGCCCCGTATCACTCCAAAAGGCGGTGCTAATATTGCTGGTGTCTTTGTACCAGAGAATGTACGACCATTAGTGACCTCCTCCACGTACTCGTAACACGATCCCCCCTCTCCATCTCTGCGCCCCTGCTGACTCCGTTTATTAGATTTCTGTGGCATGTTGGCAATTGGCCACAAATTACTCGAGTGAAAACTGGCATGAACCGTACGAATTCAAACCCCAGAGATTCGTGGAAGGAGGAAACATCTTGGGAGATCGTCTCGATGCAATGCAACCATTCCACCTCGGACCTCGAAATTGTATTGGGAAAAAGTATGTTTTCCTTTCTCTGCAGCGAAGAAATAGCTGTAGGTATTTAGTAAACACTGACAGTTATTTCCCCCCCCATCTAGTCTCGCTTATGCAGAAATGCGTCTCATTATGGCACAGATTCTCTTCCATTTCGACATGGAACTAGCCGACCCAAACTTTGACTGGATGGACCAGACAACCACCAACCTATGGAACAAGGAAGCACTCAACATCTATTTGAAGCCCGTGCACACATAAATAACCATGAGAAACCAACAGCCCGTCGAGAAAATCGCAAGGCATTAAAAGGACCGCAAAACACAAAAGAAAAAAAAGAGAGAGAGAGAGAGAGCACGGAAGGTGAAATTGGTTTATTTGATCGTGGCAGATAATTGCGAGACGATGAAAGGGAATATAGCAGCATCATCCAAGTAACAAAAGAAATTCATACAACACAATTGCTGTTCCTTCAGCAGCCCACCATTGTTGTAGAGCGTGCATGCCTCTCAAGGGAAACTTCCCTTTTCCGGGCCGAAATAGCCGCGAGCTGGCAACGGCAAGATGCCGATGCCGTTGCCGTCCATGCCGGCTGAGCTGACTGTGTTGCCCCACCACTTGAGGCTCTTGGGATTGTACCCAATAGCAAAGAACATGATCAGGGCACTGACGGCCACTCCAGTCGTCAATGCCGCCGAGAGTGTGTAGTTGTACCGTTCCCACCAGCCCAGCCGATGGCGTGGTAGCCAGTACATGAAGATGAAGGAGAGAATCATGCCGGGGGTCTTGTAAGACAAGTTCGAGGGAGCCCTATTTTGAACATGTGTCAGCTTTAGAACAAATTTTACGGTGTTTTGTGCCATCCAAAGAATACGGGATATTTATCTCTTTCCCGCATTTGTGGTTTTGTTTCCATGTTTGCGACTGCTTCTCGGTAACTTATTTGTAAACTTACCAGTGCTGTATTCCCTGAATAACCAGGATGGGGTTCAGCCACAGCAGAGAGGCAATAAACGGGAACAGTGTCTTGTCGAGCATGGCGAATGTCTTTGAGGGCAGCCGGCGGCGAAGAGACTCTTTGACACGCGGAAGGTAGATGGGGCCGTAGCCCTGGCACACGAGGAACAGAAGTGACACCAGGAAGCCGATGAGGAAGCACCACTTGAGAATCGGGTACAGCGACCCAAACATGCGGTTGGACCCCAGCAGCCCCCACATAAGCGAGCTCGAGTAGAGCGGCGCACCATCGTTGGCACAGGTGAAGCGGCTCGGCTGGTTCTTAGTACAGAGCCCGGGCACGTTGTTTAGAATGAAATTTTGCGTGGCAACGGCCACAAAACAGGTGATGATGATGGTGCTGATTTGGCAGCGGAACACGGCCCGGGGCGCAATTTTGCAGTAATGCGCCATCTTGTTGTCCTGGACATAGTTGTCGCCGTAGCCAGCCAGGGCCCAGGAGCCCAGCGCCTGGGAAAACAGAAATGCATTGGGGTTGCCGGGCAAGAGGTAGCCCGTGATGACCTCGATGAGCGAGCCAAGGCTCAGATTGGTGCCGGTGGTGGCCGACAGGAAGGACAGCGGCACGGCAAACACGAGGTTGATGCCGAGCACAAGGAAAATCAGCCAGATGGGCGTGTTGAGCGGGTAGATGTGCAAGAAGACAATGGACACCACCAGGGCCAGCACGAGAATTAGCAGGAACCACCAGTCAGGAACCTCATTGTAGCGCGACATGATGCGGTTGTACACGTCGGTTTTGCCTTCAAAATTGCCCTTTCCGTGGCGGAGGCCCTTGTAGAAGTCGACGTATGCCGCCGAAACGGTTTTCCATTGGTTGACCTAGAGACGTTCATTTAGCAGGAGAGCGGGATGAAGGAGGCTTGGGAAACATCTTGTTGTCCACCTGTTATCCACCTACCATGATGTAAAGAAAGTAGACCGGGAAGAAGGCAAAGTTGGCCCCGACCGTCAAGAGGTATCCTGCCGAGTAAAACGGCGGCGAGTACTGCTGGTACAGCTCCTCACTGAAGGTGTTGTTTACGACCACGTTCTGGATCACAAACTCAGTCGCATTGTTGGTAAAGGCGGACGACGAGTTGATCGGCAGGTACCCCGTGTTGAACATGTTGGTGTAGTAGATGCCGAGGATGATGAGGCCGCCGAGAACACTGCCACAGTACATGGTGCAGGTGCTAAAGAAGGGCTGAGCCAGCGCGGCGTACGACGATGTGGCCACGTTCCAGTCAAAAGTCGTGACGGGGTTGAACAGACCCAGGCCCAGCGAGGAGCCCGTCAGGATGGCCAGTGTCATGTTCTCGGGCGCGATCCAGGTCATCCAGTTGAACGTCGACAGAGCCGTGAAGAGGTAGCCTGGCAGCCAGTAGTAGACAAACATGCCACCGGCAACGTACAGGAAAAACCGATACCGGGAGATGGTCCACCCCCAGGTGGCTTCGCGGTCGGCCTCGGTTTCCGGGCGAGTCAGAGCCCGGTTCATGGCAATGGTCGGCAGCACGGTGGGCCACAGAGCCTTGACCGGGTACACGCTGAAGCGCCGCAGGTAGCCGGCGAAGCCCATGCCCATGAGCTGGACAAAGAAGGTGAGCATCAGCTGGTAGCCAAAGTCGATGAATTCCTCGCCGTAGTAGACGGGCGACTTTTGCACGAGGATCATGGGGTAGGCATTGGACGTGTAGATGGCGACATTGTAGGTGATGGTGGCAAACATCTGTTCCTTGAACGTCCAGGGCCCTGGGTTGAGCGAGTGGCGTGTGCCAAAGACGGTGACGCCCCAGTCGGGCAGGACACGCTCGAGGAACTTGGCGCAGGGAAAGAGCAAGATCTGGATCACAGATCCGTTGAGGCTGATGGACGGAAACCGGCTGTTGAAAAAGGTTGCCATGAACGTGCCAATGACGGCCCAGCCCACGCCAAGAAAATAAGCCCGGATCGTCTCCACGGGCACATTTGCGTCATCCGTCGGGTCGGCCACGGCTCGCACACCTGGATACGGCGAAGAGTACCGCAGCATGCAGGCATCGATGCGCAGATCACGGTCCCAGTGCGGGCCGTACTGCTTGCGGCCCTCGAGCAGGCGGGTCATGCGATCGCGCATGTCAGACGGGAAATTCCAGTCGTCGTTGTGGAAGCGAAGGCCCTCGGTGACAATGGCGAGGGCCTCCTCCTCGGTCATGTCATTGATGAGGCCGCGGATGTAGTCGCCCTCGCCGTTGGGGGCGAGCTCGGCGAGCATCTCGCCCGGGATCTGGTCGCCGAACTGGTCATTGGCGTTGTTGGCCTGGGAGTGCGGCTCCTTTTCGGGGTCCGCTAGATATGCCGGAGCAGGGTCCGGATTGCCCTCCTTGGGAGTGGTCATGGCGGGAATGATAACGTGCAAGCTGGGTGAGACCGAGAGAGAAAGTGTATAGATAACTAGACGATATCTATGGCCTGATTGCTAGGAGATTTGTGTTATTGGCAGCAGCCCTATACAACGGAGAATGAACACGAAAAGAAGAAGAAAAAAATAGAAAAAAACATAGAAAAATTAAAAAGAAGGGAAAAGAAAAGACGGTCCGTATTTGCCTGCTGTGTCTCGCTGCCCAAGCACAATCTGTCGTGCGTCTATCTCTGGACAGACATATATACCCATATCTACCCATATGTAACCTCTTGGTAGACTTATCATGCCGGGTTCACGGCGGTGGTCATTCGTCACTTCCAAGGACCCCCTCCTCACTCTACCCCGAAAGGGAGATAGACGCCAAAAAAGAAAGGCCGATCGTTGCATTCGAACAAGGGCCAGTTTTCTGCAACTGTGCCGCTATCATGATTGATTGCAGCACCAGCAGATGCTTCTATGGGGGTGTGTTGGGCTTGATAAGGCAGGTGTCCAGAGGTCCACTTGGCTATGTGTGCCAACGGTCATGTCGCTAAATCAAAAGACACTACAGTGCGTACAATGTGACCGGTTCTAGCCGCCTAGTGTGTTTTATGGGGCTTTTGGCCCATCTGTCGTTTTCTTCTCTTGCTCGGCTACATCAAACGAACCACCAGCTGGCCACTCAGAGGGAGACCCAACGGCTGATCTTTGCAGCGTCAGCGACCCGAAAGTAGCAAAAAGGCGGAAGGAACGTAAAGAGGGCCCCTCCCGTTGCTACCTATCACTCTGCAGACGACAGGAAAAGAAAAAAAAACCCGCCCAGAAGCCCCAGACGAAAATCACTGTCCATGCACCATGTGCGATGGCGAGAGGAGTCTGTTTTGGGAAGGTGATTAAGCTGCATTAACACGCTCGGCCAATCAGGCGTTAGTTGGCCGCTACTGTGGCATAGGAAAAATAAAGAGCGGCAGTCGTGACACAATCTGACCCGCATGCTTCTTTCCCCCTCCTTTTGTGCCTCCCTTTGGTATTTTCCCCTCAATTGACCGATACTTAGCTGCCGTAGCACTGTAAGCTTGGCGTCCCAAGCTTACTCTCGATGGACGGCTGACTCTGACACACAGTTCGCGAACAGCCCACGAAAAACGAAGTCTGAGGGTCTATTCTTCCACTGTAAGCCATGGACTAGTTGATATCACGAGAACCCCTCACGATCGTAGGGTCTTCGGCTTAAAATGCTTCGCGCCGCTCCCAACCACGGACAATTTCTCGGCCAGAGGGATAAAACTCTACGTCTGACAACCAAAATCTTCAGAGCTCTCCTGGGTTTGATAGCAGCACGTCAGATTGTTGGGCTCGGCTACCCAGGGTCGAAATAACCTCCTTGCTCCTCTGCTACGTCTATTAGACGAAAACTGAGGTAGACATTACCACGGGGAGCACCTAGGTATGCAAATGACATGTGGTAATAATTTAGTATTATTCGATAACCTGGGATAACACCCAGAGGTCACGGAGACCGTTTGAACGTACTCCCTCATTAACAGTTAACTATGCACAGAATAGAAAGCAGACACATTATCCCCCCCCCCCCCCCCATTTTTTGGTCATTACACCTTACACCCTCCCCTTCTTACTCAAAGATCGTGCCGTCCAGATCGGCACCGCTCAGAGGGTTTTTCAGCGTGTAGTTGCCCGTGCAGGCATACGCATAGTTGGCCAGCGCCGACGCGTTTTTGGTCGCCTCCAGCCAGCTGTCCAGCGCGCAGAGGCCGTCGGTGCGACCGGCACAGCCACCGCCGCGAATCGTGTGCAGGGGCAAGATGCCGTTGTTGAGGCGCATGCGCAGAAATTTGTGGGTAGCATTGGCCGAGTCGTAGCCGTTTTCATGGACCGAGCTGATGGTGACGTGGTCGGTCTCGGCGGTCGGGTCGGCCGCGGCGCAGCCATAGACCTCGGTGACGAGGCGGGCGGCAAAGGGGGTGAGGTGCGACAGAACGAACGCGCGGTTGGGGTTGGGCGGCCACTGGGTGAGCGAGGGCGCGTCGCGCAGGTAGTCGAGGGACATGGCGACGAGCACCGAGATGATGATGTCGTCGTGCGTGAAGTCGGCATAGAAGGGGCTGCCGAGCGGGAAGTCGGCGGTGTTGTTGGTGAAGGTCGAGTTGACGCTAGAGTAGCTGACGGGGATCAGCTGGTTGGTCAGGCGCGCCGTCAGCTCCTGCAGGTAGCCGATGCCCTGGGCGCGGCCCGTCGGGTTGCCGTAGGCGTAGTCGTAGTAGTACTCGATGTCGAGCGTGTTCTCGAAGCCGGCCCACTCGTCGATCGTGAACAGCCGG
The DNA here is from genome assembly GCA_002778195.1 of Raffaelea ambrosiae. NCBI lineage: Eukaryota > Fungi > Ascomycota > Sordariomycetes > Ophiostomatales > Ophiostomataceae > Raffaelea > Raffaelea ambrosiae. The sequence continues at coordinate 5,861,489 of PCDI01000001.1, read as the reverse complement.
CAAAAGTTGGACTCGCCAATCGAGGCAATCTCGTAGGCGCAGATGCTCTGCATGGCGTAGGTGTCGTTGGTGGTCAGCTGGAAGCCCGCCGGTGCGTACTTGTTGAGCCGCTTGGTGGCGTCCTTGAGGTAGACCGACAGGTAGCTCCACAGGTCCTGGTCGCCCAGGTCGACAATCGGCTCGGTGTTGTCCTGGGCGCAGCTCTGGTACGCCGCCAGCGTGTTGTTGGAGGTGTCGCCCTCGGTCATGACCACGACGTCAAATGAATCCGTCCAGCTGGCCAGCGTCGGGTCGGGCGTGGCCTGGTAGCTGGGGCCGAAGAAGCCCAGCGCCCAGTTGATCTGCGTGTTCCACATGCGGCTCTGGCTGGTCGTCCGCAGCACCGGCTTGGGCCGCGCCGTGCCGTTGGTGAAGCTGCTGTTGTACGCGAGCTGGCCCTGGACGGCGTCGAACAGCAGCCGGCCGTAGTGGTTCCAAAAGTTGACGCCAGCGGCGAACTCGGTGGTGGCGCCGATGCCCGTCAGCACGCCGGTGCCGAGCTTGTACTCGTAGGTGTTGAGGAAGGCCAGCGGACCCGTAAACGTCTTCTTGGGGTTCGCCTTGGTCCAGCTGGCCACGCGCCCGGCAAAGGTCTGGTCGTTGGGGGCATCGTCGTACTCGCTCGTGCCGTAGCGCTGGGCGTGGCGCTGCAGCAGATGGGCCTGCTCCAGGCCGCAGCCGGCGGGGATGCCGACGTCGTTGACGCCAAAGTAGTCCTCGTCGTTCTCCGAGTACGGCGACAGCTGGCCCCAGTACTTGCTGATCACATTGAGGTCGGTGGCCAGGTTGCTGGCAAGAGCCGGCGCCGCCAGGGCGGCCAGAATGGCGGCAGTCTCGGTCTTCATCGCAACGAATGAGAAGCTATAAACGAACGCCTATAGACGATTATACCCACAGACGACAAACTGACTGGAGACAACAGCTTCACGAAGGGATGTATCTCTTGCCGATCTACAGTCGACAGCAAGAGAAAAAAACAAGCAAGGGATGCCAGAAACCTTGGGCGAGCTTCTCTAGCTCCCTCCGAGCTTATTTATCTCTCTTTTCTACCACAGACCTGCAGCGTATGCCGATCGCAACCACGGACAGACCGAATGCAGGTTTGTCTTCCTTTGTTGGGGGTAACTATAGGCACATATTGCGCAAACCAGCTCCACTTCAAGCTCTACCCAATGGCAGCCCCAGAAGATCGTCCATTGCAGCTGTTCTAGACCCACGTGTTGGAGCAATGTTGATTAAGGCAAGCGGGGTTTGATTTGGGGGTTGAATTTTTATTTGTCTCGTCGAAAAATAATAACTAGCTACATCGCAGATATCTCTACGCCATACCAGAGACTGGTCCTGGGTTCCGAGGCAAAGCAGAATTTTCATGCCTGGGCTGTGGGCAGACGTTACTTGGGCGGGCGGGAAAAGAAAGAAAACTCTTGCTAGCAAACGGAGAAGGAGCTAGTAGTCTTGGAAAGTAAGCAAAAAGGACAAGAAAAGCCAAGTCAGAACAAGCTTCGGTGAACCACACAAGTGGTGGCATTTGGTTATTATTGCGCTTTATGCAGGTGTCTGGCGAGGCATGTTCCGCACGTGGTCTTATCTCGCTTCTCCAATTGGCTTATCGGGACCCACTAGCCTCGGCTTACAGCCCCCCGGATGGTAAGCACCACACCGGGCCCGTCCGCCGGTTCCAGTGTCCAGGGAATATTGTGTGATGATGCTGTTTGTCGAGGGCTACATTCTACATGTAGTTAATGGTTGGAGAAAAACGACGACAAAACCCCAAAATAGGGTATAGTCGGCACCGTTTCAAGCAAGGTGCAGGAACTAACAGGCGCATCAAAGCTACAAAGAACGCGAAAAGAAATGTCAATCCTGCCTAGGCCAGGAAAACAACAAAGACTTCATCGAGCTTTCCCAGGGTTCGGTTGTTCTCGGCCACTGCCCTGCGCACGCATGGTCTTTAACAAAGTCTAGTCGTCTGTGCGGAGTCTGTTTGCTCTACAGGGGTAGAGCAGCCCATGCAAATATCGCGCCAGTTCTCCAAGACAGAAGCAGAAAAGATACAGACTAACTAGTTAGTCCCTAGAAGGTCGAGGAAGTCTTTCGACCCTGCGCCAATTGCGGAGAGAATCTAGCTCGCGATCAGCTCCTGTTCACTGCAGTCGTCGTATTTCTTTACTCTCCGTTCATCGGGTCTCGTCTATCGGGTCTCGTCCATCGGATCTCGTACTCATTCATGTCTAGGCGAGAGTACCCTCAAAAACGACGCGTTGAGGTGTGCATCCCAATATGGATGTGTGAGCACCAGATGCCGGAACACGTGCAGGCCTTTTATTTGATTATAACGATCAAGGCTACCCATCTCAGCCCGTCTATGGAGGTATGAAAGTTTGCTGTATTGAAATCACATGGCCGTTGTTAAAATTTTACTCTGCTATCACGCTGCCTGGTTTTCCTTACTTAATAGGATGGTTACTGGACGGCTAGAAAGATCTCGTACTCTCAAACATGCAATACGCGCAAAGACGTAGTGTCTTGCCGGACCGGCAATACGCCGTCATATGGCGTTCAAAGATACCTACGAACACGCATAGTTTAGCAGTGAACCTAAGTACCCATAGTATCTCGTTGAGGTTTGGGTTCAGGAGAGTCCAGAAACCGCCAAGCTGCTCCGCCTGTGTTACGGTTTTGGGCCCCGACACCCTTAAATTCTCCCCTCGGTGCTTGGTTGTCTGGGGCAAATGCTTGGCAGACAGTCCAGAAGTCCCAGGCTCTTGGAATGGGTCCCAAGTCTAACAGTGAGCATCCAAGGCGTTGCAGCCGCAATTCCTTTGGGCAGAGGCTCCACTCGCGCAGGGACATGCAAAAAGGATTCAAAGAAGGATGGAATACAGAACGAATACACGTTACAGCTCATTTCGGACAGTTTTCAACCAACATTTGCTGATCATATTCAAGGTGACTCGGTTTTCTATCATGCAGTAAAAAAAAAAAAGTCTTTTGGAGATCATTCTTATCCTGAAAAAAATCGGTCTTCAACTGCCGTACCTGATTTCATCAAAGTGATTCGTCTTCTCGACTCACCAAGGCTTGGTGAGGCTGCGTAAGAAGTCATTTGTGTTATCATGCTCTTATTGTGAAATGTCTGAACAAGTCCGGTCATCCTGCAGCAAGAAACAGTGCTGGCTGTGCTCTTAGTTCATGCCGCTGAACGACTGTCGGTAAATCAAGGTAAGCTTGTAAATTATACTTGCATACATTCCTGTGCGTATGGCCGTAGACTTATCTGTGGGTGGATGGGCTCCCGCATGGGGTGTGTGTGCCAGTGCAGATGTGGGTGTCTGCGTTCGTGCATCTGTGTACCTGTCAGAATTATGCTTACCTGAAAGTGCCCATCTCACCTGCAACCACTCCCCATCTATCCTCTCTACGATCAGCTTGGCTAAATTGACCCTCCTTCATGCGTGTCCGAATTCCAGGAAATCCTGCCGCCCCTGTGCTGATGCAAATGAGGGCCGTGTGCTCCAGCACCGATCTTTGCGACCCCTGTTTCTCTTTTTGGTTCCCATTTTTTTCTTGACAGCCCTTATGCTTCGGAACAGAAAATCAGGGAAAATCAGGACGCCCATCAGATAATCCTCCCGGTTGTGCGAGAGGACGTGCCGGCATGGCATAGGTAGGACCTTTCTGCAGTCATAGGGGGGGCACGTCGCTTTGGGTTTAATCTTTCGACCTGTCCCAATATTTTGCATCTCTCACTCTTTTTTCCTCCCTCATATTCAGCCTGCCGCATCGTCCATTTGACAGTTCCAGGGACGCATTACATCAATGGTCCATTCCTCTCCCATAGCTCGATCGAGAGCCACTACAACACGTATGATTTGTCTCTGGAGCAATCAAGAGAACATTTTCAACAAATCGAGGACACCTGAAAACTAGGCCCTACTGCTCAGGATGCATCTGAGCCGAGCCCATCCTCTCTACCTAGTACTGACGAGCTATCTGGCGAGAATTGGCGCGTGCGATGCTCAGTGCTACGACGTGAGCGGACAAAAGAGTGCAGCAACAGCCTGCAACAGCTCAGCAACCGGCCAGGGAAATTCCCATTCCTCGTGTTGCGATGGAACCAAACAGGAGGCATGTCTCTCGACGGGACTTTGCTATTCGACACAAAGAAGCGACAACATCACCTTCCGAGCCGAGGGGTGTACAGACCCAACGGGCATGGACCCCTCTTGTCCGCAATATTGCGGTTCCACGAGTCCATTTGTGACAAGTAAGTGGTCTGAAGCAGTCCGGGGCAAACCAGTATTCAGCATACTGACTTTCTTAGCGCCATTGCAAACGTCATATGCAATGCTCTATTGTGGCACTAATTCATGGTGCTGTTGCTCAGAGAGCCCAGGCCAGTCCTGCGATCAGTCCGAGTGCTGTTCCCGCAACTTCACCGTGGGTCGTGGCATGGGCATGGTGATGAGGCAGTTTACCATCAACGGTGCCAGCACTGGAATCGTGGGCGCCGCCAACGATGACAATGGGAACAACGGGACAAGAGGCAACGGAAACAACAACAATAATAACAATAATGACGATGACGACGACGACAAAAACGGTCGAAACGGCCGTGGAGGTGGCGGCGGCGGCGGCAACAACCGTCGTCAGCGGCTTCTTACTGTCATCGTGGCCGGTGTCCTCAGCTCTCTACTGCTGGCTTCGCTGGTCGCCTTGGGCTTTATGGTCAACCGCGCACACTACCTGCGCAAACAGGTGGACCAGCTATTGAAGGTTCGAAGAGCGGCAACTGCGGGTGGAGGGTTCGACAACAGAAGCACTTTTGACAGCGACACGATGCCCTTGACAAGGTCTCGGGGGGGATCGCTGCGGTTGCAGACATCGGCACTGGCCAAGGAGGACTATGTTTTTGGGGCATCGCCATCGACATACGACCCAACACTCAGCAGTGCATCGTCGATTGCGTTGCAACAGATGCAGCCACCAAAGTCGGCCATGGTGCCGAGCAACCCACGCCTCAACACCTTTGCAGACGTGCAGAGTGCACTGCGGCAGCAGCAGACGACACCACCACAACAGGCTGGGCTGCCTATGGGTCCTGCAATGGGTCCACCAGCGGGGGCATGGACAACACGGCAGAGAACGCTGAGCCGGAGCACGTCCAGTAGCACAGCGGTAGCCAGTGTGACACGCGACCCGATACGCGACCCAGCAGAGCTGAGCGGGCCAATCTTGTCTGAGTTGCCGGCAGACAGGTACTCCCGTGGGTAAAATACAGCGAATGCGCTGTTGATCTTTGCTATTGTTTCTTGTTTTGCTCATTTACGTCTTTGACCGTTGTTTAGCTATTTTCCTATCCTTTTCTTGTTTCTTTTTTCTTTTTTTGCTCTTTTTTCCCCCTCTTCTCATATTCTTTCTATTATTTGTTTCTCTTGACGAGACATGTATGATGATACCACAATTTTTTTTTTTTCTTTTTGAAACTTTTACAAAAAGCTGGGGTTTCGTTCGGGCTGGGAGATTCGCTTGGGAAGGAAGCAGGAACTGTTTTAGCAATGGCCTCGGCCTCGGCCTCCGCGGCCTTAGATTCAGAAGATAAGCAGGAGCAAAGAAAACTTTGGTCAGAAACCGCAGGACCGGCAGATGGCTGTCGCGGATAGACTGCGGCAGCCAAGCTCTGTTCCCGAGAAAGTGTCTGAGCGGGAACTTTAGCTGTGTCAGATCTGATCGGGACGTGTGTGGCCCTGCACATCATAGTGTGCCAGAGACTATGGGTGTGGAATCGCAGGCGTCCATAGCAATGCTTTCGAGTCATCAAGTCCTTTTATTTTATTTGTACATTCGTTCGTGGATCTCTGGAAGTGCTCCCTCCCCATGGATGCGGCCAAGGATGCTCTCCCACGCAGAAATTCTCCCACAGATATGCTTCAGCAGAAATGGCTACCAAGCAGACAGTCTCCCCCCCAACCGCAGTTGCCCCCTAATATAGATGTCCTTCCCCATATCGCAGAGGCTTCGCCGGATCCATCCCATCTGCCCGCACTGCGGCATAGCCTCACCAGTCCTATGCCATCAGCTCACACCCGCTCCGGATCACGCCCACCAATGCCCCCGTCTGCACCATCTCGCCCGCACCGCCAGCCACGCGGTGCTCAATGTCGGCCAATCCTGTCAGCCAGGTGATCATCACCTTGGGGCTGACCTCGACCTTGACAATCTCCTCGGATAGCGCCGTGATAATGTCGGCCAGGGCCAGCCCGCGCGACACCTTGAGGGCGTTGACGGTGTTGAGACACGACGTGACGTCGCTAGTGTTGAGGAGCGTGTGCAGAATGTCGCGGATGGCGTCGGGCGGTGGTGCGGCGATGCAGTTGTAGATGGTCTCGGTCGTGATGGTTTCGCGGTCGACGGGCGCGTTCTTGGGGGTGTCTTTCTCTCGGAGAGGCGTGCCTGGGCAATCAGTAAGGAAGGACAAAACACAAAATCTACCCCAGAACGCCACCACCCAACCCGACTGTTGTCAACCTACTGGATGCGTGGCACGCTTGCAAGACGTTGAGTGCTCGCCGCATGTCGCCCCGGCTCAGCGTCACCAGCGCGTCGGCCGCCCCGGGCATGATCTGCACCTCCTCCTCGGCAATGACCTTGTCGACGAGCACGCGGATGTCGACCTCCTTGAGTGGGCTGAAGCGGAAACGCGTGCACCGCGACAGCAGCGCAGGCGACAGCTTGTGGGCGTAGTTGGCAATGATGCAGAAGCGCGTGTTGGCCGTGTACTTCTCCATGATGCGGCGGAGGGCCATCTGCGCCGTGTTGGTCATGGCGTCTGCCTCGTCGAGGATGATGAGCTTGTAGTGGGCGAGGCTGTTCACCCCGCGACTCTGGGATGAGCCGCCACCGCTGCCAGACGTCATGGGCGCCGCAAAAATCTGTTTTGTCGAGGCAAAGGTCTTGATCTGTTCTCGGACGACATCGATGCCGCGGTCGTCGGAGGCGTTCAGCTCGAGCACCATCTGGCGCATGTTGTCGGTTCCGTAGATGCGGCGGGCCAGGGCCAGGATGGTCGAGGTCTTGCCCGTGCCTGGTGGCCCGTACAGGAGAAGATGCGGCAGTCGGTTGGTGTCGACAAACTTGTTGATGGTGGCCAGGATGTCCTGGTGGCCCGAGACGTCGGAGAGGGATACGGGGCGGTACTTTTCGACCCTGGACAAGCGAAGAAGCTGTGTTAGCAGTGCCATCAAAGCGGCCGGCTATGTCAGCCGCAGCCGTGTCGCGGCCGTCGTCACTGACCATGGCAATGAGTCTTCGGCCTCGACGGGCAGATTGGCTGCTGTGCTGCGTTTGCCTTTGCTGCTCTCCGCCGAGAACTTGATCTCGTGCCGCGGAGGATCCACGTCCATGGCGTCTTCGCTGTCTGACATGGTGTAGACCTGACTGGAAAATAGCAAAAGAAAGACAGGCGAACGGTTCCGTTCCTAGGGGTATCTTGATCGCAGGCCTGCTTGAATCGCTGAATGTCCGAATTGTCTAGACTTTTGGCCGCTAGCCCCAGCTTCCAGAAACCACTTTAAAATCTGGCGCGTCGCGCGTCTGGGCGCGTTGCGGGAGCAGGAGATCACGTGTCGCACCAGCTGGCTGTACCTACAGCACGTCCCTCCCTGAATTTCCTCTGTAACTTTTTCACATTTACTGCCGCAACTTGAGTCTCTACAAGACTGCAACCCCCCCGACAAACCCTCTGCCATCCTAATAATTCTCAACAGCCAATGTGCCCGTCTTGGTGATCAGAAACTCGTTCACAGCCAGGTCCTTGCCACTCTCCTTGCCATACCCGCTCTCCTTGATGCCACCAAATGGCGCCTCTGCTGCGGAACCATTTCCGGCATTCTATTGAGAAACGTTAGCACAAGGAACTCTCACACCGCAGGAGGGGGGAGGGGGTTACTTTCGGACACCGAAACCCGAAATGAAGCTTACCAGTCCAATCATGCCCGCCTCCAGCCTCTCAAACATGCGCCACAGTCGGTCGACGTTCTTGGTGAAGACATAGCTGGCCAGTCCCATGCTGGTGTCGTTGGCCTTCTTGAGCACTTCGTCCTCGGTCTGGAAGGGAATCACGCCCAGAACGGGGGCAAATATCTCTTCTTGGTTCATGGCCACGTCATCGCTGATTCCCGACAGCACAGTCGGCGCCATGAAGTAGCCACCACTGCTCGCGTCCCGCTTGCCGGTGCCCAGCACTACCTTGGCACCCTTGGCCACGGCGTCCTGGAACAGCTCCTCGCCCTTGTCGAGACCACGCGGTGTCGTCACCGGGCCCAGCGTTGTGCCCTCGGCCATGCCGTGCCCCATCTTGAGCGCCTCTGTCTCTTTAATCAGCGCCGACATAAAAGCGTCGTAGATGCCCGCCTGCACGTACACGCGGTTTGCCGAGATGCACGCCTGGCCTGCGTGGCGCCACTTGAGGGCCATCAGCTGGCCCAGCGCCTGGTCGAGGTTGGCGTCGTCGAAGACGATAAAGGGGCAGTTGCCGCCCAGCTCGAGCGTCGTCTTCTTGAGGTTGCGCGCACACAGGCCCGCAATGATCTTGCCAACGCGCGTGCTGCCCGTAAAGGTGACCTTCTTCACCAGCGGGTGCAGACACAGGGCTTCCGCGACGCCAGGGGTGTTTTCCAGACTGGTGCTCAGCACATTCAGGGCACCTGGCGGGAAGCCCGCCTGCAGTGCGAGGTGGGCCAGACAGAACGCGGTTACGGGCGTCTCGGGCGATGTCTTGACCACCATGGTGCACCCAGCTGCCAGTGCGGCGCTGGCCTTGCGCAGAACAAGCGCCACGGGGAAGTTCCACGGCACGAGGGCAACGGCCGTGCCGATGGGCTGCTTGATCGTGATGCCGCGGCGGCCGGGGATGGCCGACGTGAAGGTGGCACCCTGTATGCGGTCGGCCTCACCGGTGAACCACCAGGTGAACGACGTGGCGTAGTCGATTTCGCCGTAGGCCTCGGCGAGGGGCTTGCCCGTTTCGTGGACGAGGATTTTGGCAATGTCGGCACGAGCGGCGACAATCAGAGTGTGCCATTTTGAGAGTGTCAGTGCGCGCTGTCGAGGTGTCCATTTGGAGTAGGTCTGGAAGGCAGCTTCGGCCGTGGTGACCGCAGCATCGACGTCGGCTGGGACGCTGTCCGGGCAGGAAGCCCAGATTTGGCCAGAGCCCGGGTCGACGACATCGAAGCGTTTGCTGGACACGGAACCCACCCACTGGCCATTGACACAGTTGTCGAGGTGGAAGAGGGACGGGTCGGCGAGGGTGAAGGGAAGCTTGGAGGGATCGACCGGGGTGGCCATGTTGACGGGATTGTACGTGTAAGTGACAGTTAACGAATGTGTGTGTGGGCAGCCAAACAGCACAAAAGCCGTCTCTAAATCCCCCAAACCGTTGGCTGCTTCCATCCTGCGGTCCACAGCGAAGTCGCAACCGGAGGAGACCACCCTGCCAACTCATCCTTTTTTTTCAATACTTTCATCCCACATGCGTCCACCTGCCCACTTTCTCGTCCGTCTTCCCCAAATGCGGAACAATGGCATTCACCAAGAAGTTGGGGACGCCAAGACAACGACACGGGAAACAATGGCCAACAAACAAAGTGGCACAGACCCCCGCGACCCAATAAGCCCACAAGATTAGCCCATAAGCCGGAGTTGTGCCACTGGAAGTCGTGTTCCTGCTGGGGCCCCGGGGGGGTCATTAAGATTGAACGGTGGGACGTTCCCGTCGCGGCTCGGCACCCCCTACGCACAAAACCAGGCTAGGGATTTCGCCTCCTTCTCCCCCCAGGTATGGAAGCAAAGGAGTGGGCTGTCATGTGGCACTACCCCAGGAAAAAGCCGAGCGTATTTGCTTGTCTACACGAGCCGACGGCTGGGGAAATGACTGGGGAAAACAGGTGTTGGACCGAGCGAGGAGAAAAGAAAAACAAAAGCACAGCCAGGCAAATAATAGAAGCAGACGCGGCAGACGTAGACGAATGCGGAAAAGACGATGCAGATGAGATCCTGCAAGGACGGTCGAGTACGACGCACCGGCATTCATCCCGCTGTACATATATTAGCACCGTTGCCCTGAATTTGGAGCAAAGTCGCCCCTGAAGACCTTTTCTTTCTTCCCTTTCTTCTTTTGGCTCACACAGAGAGACTCACACAGAGAGACTCACGCAGAGAGACTCACACAGAGGCCCATCTCCAACCGTCACGATGTTGTCCAATTCCGCGCTCAAGAACACGCACATACACAAGACCAATCTGTACAACCGGCTGGTGACAGTTGCTGTTGCATTTGGCTCTTTGGTGAGTGAGACCTGTACGAAAGCCCCCCCTGCCTGTATTTCCGAGCCCTTCTAACTCACGACTTCCCAGACCTACGGCTACTCCTCATCCATCATCGGCAGCACCATCGGCCAGCCAGGATGGTATCGCTTCTTCCACCTGCCCGAGGACGGCGAGCCCGGCTACGGAACAACAACAACCAACGCAATTGCCACGGCCAACGGCCTCTATAGTGCAGGCGGCGCCGTCGGCAGCCTGTTTGTGATGTGGGCAGCCACAGCTCTGGGACGGAAGCGATGCATACAGATTGGCGCTGCCCTGGCGCTTCTCGGCGGTGCCCTCCAAGGAGGTGCAGCCAACCTGGCGTAAGGGCCACCAGACGTGCCTTGAATGAACATTGAGAAAGCATTGAGAAAGAGCAAGAAGCAAAGATATCATTTACTAACCAGCACCACTCCCCAGTATGTTCCACGTCGGACGCGTCTTCTCCGGCCTCGGCATCGGCCTCCTCGTCACCGTCTGTCCCATGTACATGGGCGAGCTCGCGCCCCCGGACAAACGTGGCTGGCTTGTCGGCCACCACGCCATCTTCCTTGTGTTTGGCTACATGCTCAGCTCCTGGCTGGGGTACGCCTGCTACTTTGCTACTGACGTCAACGCCTCGTTTGCCTGGCGCTTCCCGCTCTGCATGCAATGCTTTGCTCCCTTAATTCTGCTGATCACATCCCTCTGGATCCCGCGCTCCCCCCGCTGGCTGCTCCAAAAGGGCCTCACCGAAGAGGCCTGGAAGGTGCTGCAGACGCTGCGGCGGTCGCCCGAGGATCCGCAGGATCTGGCCGCGCGCGAGGAGCTGTACCAGGCAAAGATGCAAATTGCGCTGGATGCGGCCAAGCTGCAGGCGCTGGGCTGTGGCCCGTGGAAAGCCGTCATCAGGAAGAAGAGCTATCGGAAGCGGATGATCATTGGATTTCTGACCCAATGGGGCGCCGAGTTTGCCGGGCCTCTTGTGATTGTAAGTCAGGGAAGTTTTGATAAAGGCTGTGGCGACTCTGTTTGTGCTGACATGCTTAGAACAACTACTCGGTCATTTTGTACACCAACCTGGGCCAGACAGGCTCCATGCCCCTGCTTCTCTCAGCCCTCTGGCTCACAACAGCTGGTACGTTGGCGTTCTTTGGAATTTGACTGGAAACAACAAAGAAGAAGGACAAAGAAAGAAGAAAAAAAGAAAGAAAGAAAGACCCTAACACCACTCTCTAGGCGTGATCTACAACCCCCTTGGAGCCTGGCTTCACGACAAGGTCAATTCTCGTCGGTGGATGTTCATCACCGGCCTCATCGGCTGCCTGATCACAACCAGCGGGCTCTGCGCCTGCATTGCACAGTTTGCCGGCACGAGCAACAAGTCTGGCAACGCAGCCGGCGTGTTCTTTGTCTTCCTATACCTGACGTTCCAGGGGTAGGTTGTTGCTCTGGTCCCCCCGTGCCTCCTTCTCTCTTAACTGCTAACACAACTCCGTCTGTTAGGACATGCTGCGACACCACCATGTACACATATGTGTCTGAGATCTTCCCCACGGAGATTCGTCCCATCGGCATGGGCTTCTCCCTCTTCGGCCAGTTTGCGTCGACCATCATCCTTCTCCAGACCGCACCCATTGGTATCAACAACGTGGGCTGGAAGTACTACCTGGTCATTGTGTGCTGGTGCATTTTCTTCATTCCCATAGTCTACCTGTACTGGCCCGAGACGGCCCGTCTGTCTCTGGAAGAAATCTCGGCACGCTTTGGCGATGACGTGGCCGTCCATGTCAACGATGTCTCTGAAGCCCAGCGCAAGGAGTTGGATGACTTCCTCCAGACAACGGATGTCGTGCACATGGAAGGTGCCAACAAGCCTGCGCAGGAAACCGAGCCCAAGGCTGCTGCAGCATGAATGTAGGATATGCACAAAACAGACCATCGTATTATGAAGTCAATGTATGCTGTCGACAAAGGCCAATATATTCGTCCGTAAAATTTCGGTCAACTTCATCTAGACCATTGATAAAGAAATTTAAATTGGCTGGGATTATCCGTGTCGAGCCATAGCTTTGAGATCGGCTTTCAGTGCCTCCATAGAGAAGGATTTCAGCGTCCCTCCAACCCAATAGTCCGTGATGGGGCGAACGACCCTTCTTAACTGCACTTGGCTTGGTTGCCAGCATAGTTTCTCTACCACACTAAAACACTACCGGTTGTCACAAACGTTACTTGGCGTCTTCGCAGAGAAAACAAAAGCATACGACCCGAAAGCAGGGTTGATCACAATACTGGGTCTCCGTTTTCCCAGACTCTCCTTGGCTACTCCTACGATTCGATCCTTACAAAGAAATTCGTCTCTCCATCTTTGGGCGAAACGGCAGCTCGCCTGAGAAGGTCATCGCCGACGGCCAGACGCATCTTCTCAGCCGTCGCTGGAGCATCCAGGACCAAGGGTGCAGTGACATTGTTCGTCTCGCGTGCCGCTCGGACGGCCTCACGAAGGGCAAAGAAGACGGATGATCCCAAGAACAAGGGCGGTTCTCCGATGCCTTTGCTGCTTTGGATCGATCGCAGGTTCTTCCAGCTGATGGGCATGCCGTCCGAGTCGTGCTGCAGCATGGAGACATTGAAGACTTGGGGTATATCAGAGAAGCCTGTTTATAGGGTTAGCAAAGACAAACGACAAAGACAGAAAAGGCAAAAAAAAACCCCCCAAAAAAAACAGAAGATCTTACCTGGAACCTTGTAAGTACCGGGGCCTCTGGTAAAGTGTTCTCCATTTCTTGTCCACAGAGACTCCTCCATGGTGAAGAGGCCTTGTCCCTGCACAAAGGCACCTTCGATCTGACCATAGTCGATAGCCGGGTTGATGGATCGACCAATGTCCTTTGCAAGTCAGCAAAATCAAACTTCACAAACGGGTAAAAAGAAAAAGAAAAAGAGACGAAGACACGCGTACCATCATGATGTCTGTCTGCAGCACCGTGTGGTCACCTGTCAACACATCCAGCTCAACCTCGGTTATGGCACTAGACACGTTAGCCTTTGTCAGCTGCTTTCGTCTGCAGCGAGTGTGCGTTGCGCCGTCCTATGCACGTACATTCCCTGTGTCCAATAGTAGTACATGGGCAGAGGGTCTTTGTAGTTGCCCCACTGGAAGCCCACGCGAGGCATCTTCCAGAAGCCGTTGGCGGCCAGATTCACACGGTCACGGTAGGCCGCATGCACAATCTTGGAAAACGGCGCGTCCCGGCCAAACTTGTCCCAGTAGGGTGCCAGGCGGGCGCTGAGCTGATCGCACGCATTCTTGACAGCCATGCCGTTCAGGTCCGTGCCCGACGAGGCGGCCGTCGGCGAGGGATTGGCCACCTGGTCCGTCTGCGACTCCTTGTTGAAAATGATGTCCGTGCTGACACCCAGGGCTTCCGCAGCAACCTGGCACATCTTGGTGTACAAACCCTGGCCCATTTCTGTGCCGCCGTGATGCAGCAGAACGGAGCCGTCTTCGTAGATCTTGACATACGCGCCAGCCTGGTTCAGATGGAGGGCGGTGGCGAAGCTATGGATCCGTCAGTGACGTTTTTTTTTTTTTTTTTTTGGATTTGTTTCTGGGGTTCTGACGCCCTACCTCAGGCCAAACTTGGTGGGGATCTTGACGATGCCACGCTTCTTGAACCGGCTCTTGGCGTTGAACTCGACAACCGCAGCCTTGCGCCGGTCATAGTCGGACCGCACCGACAGCTGCTGCAGCATGGTGGCGATGTGGAAGTCCTCTGTGATCTCCTGCAGGAACGGCGTCAGCTGGCCGACCTTGTACAGATTGCGCAGCCGCAGCTCGTCCACGTCGATCCGGAGACCCTCGGCAATGGCACTCATGAACGACTCGGTAAAGTACATGCCCTGCGGGCCGCCGAACCCGCGGAAGGCCGTGTTGCTGACGGTGTTGGTCTTGCACACGAAGCCGCGGACCCACGCGTGCGGAATGTAGTAGCAGTTGTCAATGTGGGTGCAGGCACGGTCCATGACGGCGCCGCTCATGTCCACGGTGAAGCCGGCATTGTTGTACAGATCGGCATCCAGACACTGCAGGAGGCCGTTCTCGTCGGTGCCCACCTTCCAGCGGCACTTCATCGGGTGGCGCTGGCCGCTGAAGCCCATGTCCTCGTCGCGGTTGAGCATCAGCCGCATGGGCCGGCGCTCCTTCTTGGCGGCCACGGCGACCAGACAGGCAATGGCCGTGCTCCGCGACTCCTTGCCGCCGTAGCCACCGCCGAGGCGCCGGACGCGCATGTTGACGCGGCTCATGGGCACGCCGAGGACCTGGGACACAAAGACCTGGTTCTCGGCCAGGTTCTGCGACGAGACATACAGCTCCATCGAGCCGTCCTCCTTGTGCGGGATCGCGAGCGCGGCGTTCGTCTCCAGGTAAAAGTGCTCCTGGCCGCCCAGCCGCGTCACGCCTTCGAACACGTGCGCGCACTGGGCAAACACCCCGTCCATCGCGCTCGCGCCCTCGACCGCCGCGCCCTCGACCGCCGCGCCCTTGCGCAGCTCTTTGCCGTGCTTGAAGAAGCTGTGGGCCCGGATCGCCTCGTCGATGGTGAGAATGGCGGGCAGCGGCTTGTACGCGACGCGCACCTGGTCGGCCGCGGCACGCGCCTGCAGGCCCGTCTCGGCGTACACCATGCCGATGACCTGGCCAAACGACTCGACCTTGCCGTCGGCGAACAGCGGCTCGTCCACGACGATGGGGCCCCAGACGTTGCTGCCCTTGGCCAGAGAGCTCTTGTCCACGTAGCCCACGACGCCGGGCATCTTCAGGGCCGTGGACCAGTCCGCCTCGAACTCGGCGTGCGCCATGCGCGACGTGACCAGCGCACACACCAACTCGTTCTGCTGGCGCGGGATGTCGTCCAGGTACTCGGCCTCGCCCGTGCAGTGCTTCAGCGCCGACAGGTGGGGGATGGCCTTGCCGACCGACTTTTTCGTTTCCAGAATGTGGTCCCGGTAGCCGGACGAGATGTCGCGGTGGATGTCCTGGATCAGGTCCGCGCTGATGTCGGCCAGCTGGAGGTCTGCGAGCACTTCGTGCCAGAACCGGAAGAACATGGAGAGCGTGAGCACCTTTCGGTAGTGCGCCATCCCGCCCGGCACGCCATAGGGCAGGTCAAAGTCGGCCAGGAGCGCATCCAGCGCCGCCTCCAGCGTTTTGCTGTCGGCCCAGCGCTGGCCCAGCACGGCGTCTTGCGTCTTCTCCGCCAGCACGGTTGTCGGTGCCATGCCACCGAGCGCAAAGCTGCACGATTCCACCACACCCTCGTCGCTCAACCGGACGCGCAGACCCGCGGTCACAATGGCAATGTCGTCGTCCTTGCGCTTGGCCTGCTTGTACGCCTTGGTGACCTCGCGGCACCCCTCCTCGGGCAGGGGCACAACGATGTGCGTGATGATGGCGTCGGGCGGCAGAGCGGTCCTGCGGTAGCCGAGGAAGAACGAAGACAGGGCGATCTCGCTGGCGCCTTGTTTGAGGCTCTGGACCACCAGTCGTGCCTGCGCAGCCAGAAGCACGGGTGCCGAGTCGGAGATGGGGCTCGCCGTGGCCAGATTGCCCGCCAGACTGGCGACGTTGCGGATCTGTCGGCCGGCAAAGTAGCGCAGCTGCTTGCGCAGGGCCTCCAGAGCCATCGCCCGCTTGCCCAGCTTGGCATAGAGAAGCGCAGCCATGTCTTCGACCTGGGACAGGGGCACATTGGCGGGAATGCGGATCTCACGGAGCTCGTGGAGCTCGGCCTCCGTCGGGGGCAGAGACAGGGCGTTGAGCTCCTGCAAGTCGGACACGTAGATGCAAATTTGGTAGTCCAGCTTCTTGAAGCGGATCTCAATTTGGGTCTCGCTGGCACCGCCGACAATCTTGGCCTGCGGCCACGATGCCTTGAGCTGCAACAACTGCTGCACCGTCGTCGGCCGGAACCACACTTTGCGCTCGCTGCCGTAGCAAACGGGGCGGGGCTCGTACTTCCAGAGCGAGGGCGGGAAGATGATCTCGCTGTCTGGTGCATAGGGCAGGAGCGAATCGAGGAGCTTGCTGGAGACGGGCGAGTCAATCGACGTCGCGCGAAACGAGGAGCCGCTGGTGACGGACGAAGAGCAGGACGAAGAGGATGGGCCGTCGCGGCAGCAGCCACCCGGGCGACCGCATGATCCCTGCTTGGTCGCGTCCTGGACGCTCTGTAGCTCGGCACTGCCGCTACCGCTGTCGCATTCCGCTTGGGGCGTGCCATCGTCGGCAGGCTCGGACAGCTGGCCGTGCAGGTCTTCCGTGATAAATGTCTTGGCTGCCTCGAGAATGGGCTTGTAACCTGTCTGTTTTTGGATCCATTTCCAGTCAGTACTGGCTGCCTACACACGAGACAGAGGAACTCGTGCTGTACGAACGCATCGGCACAGGTTGCCTTCGAGGTGTCCCTGCAGCTCGATATCCGAGCGAGTCAGGTGGAATTTGCCGTCTCTGTACGAGTTGCGCACCAGAGCATACAGGCTCATGACAATGCCCGGCGTGCAAAACCCGCACTGGGTGCCGCTGCAAGCAACAGGAGAACAATGTGTGAGTGTGTGTGGTGCACATGACCCCATGGTTCCCGGGTGGGCATATCAAAACTCACTGCATCTTGGCGATCCGTTCCTGCAGGGGATGGGGACGATCGACCGTTCCTAGCGCTTCAATGGTCAAAAGGCTCTTGCCGTCCACGCCCACCAGCGGGAAGAGACAGGCATTGATGGCGACGTGCTGAACCGTCTTGCCTGGGCCTGCCTTCTGTAGGACCACGGTGCATGCACCGCAGCCGCCTTCGCCACATCCCAGCTTGGTCCCCTTGAGATTGTCCTGCGCCCGGATCCAGTCCAGCAACACCATGTCTGGGTCCGGATTCACCAGCTTGACGGCCTTTCCGTTGACAAAGAAGTTGATGTCCTGTTTCGTGTACACGGACCGGATGGCCGCAGAATCCAGGTCCACGCCATGGCCCGCAAAGAGTGGCTCGTCGCTATGGTCGGAGGCCGGCATGTTTGGGTGAGTGTATGTCGTCCAAACATCCAAGATGCACAAAAAAAATAAAAATAAAAATAAAAACCCCAAGCTTGTACCTTGCCAAATTTGAGAATCGCCTCGGAAGAATCACAAGACGAGGGTCTCTTGACAGGCAGAAATGGGGTGCTGGCCTGACATCTAAGCTGGTGTGATACACATGGACTGGTTGTCCCCCACCCTTGTGTGAATCGGCTTCGTTCGACAGGAGCTCTGTGATGTCTCTCTACTTGACCTAGGCCATGCGATCGCTCCAAGCAAACGGGCATGCATAAATACGCCGCTTCCGCCGTGGATATGCCATGATGGCCTTTGATTTATTCCACTGGAATTTCATCGTCATTTGCATTGATTTGGTGTCCCGGGCAGTCCGCATCCAAGTGTTGTGTGAGTCTATCCCACTTCTGATATCAATGCAGCCATCGAGAACGGCTCCTCCTATTAGGAAAAGCGTGTCGTCGTACTCCATGGTCCACTTATTTGTGGCTAATAGGAGCTTGAATTATACGAACGGTCGTCGCAACGGTTATCATCCCCCACTTATGTCGGCGTTGCCCGTATCTATACCGAAGGGGGCTACTGGAATTGGAGATTACAAAGCCAGTGCTGCAAGAGGAGAGAAGACCACAAGCACTCGTATGTGGCGGAGGACATGGCGGATGGCAAGCCTACTGTGTCAATAGCAAATATCGCATCGCATTTGCTTCACGTTCAGCCAGGTTTGAGTCACCACCAGTAGCAGGCCATCAGTGCCAATCAAAGCTGACCAAAGCTGCCTGCGGGATTCTTTGCTGTTGCGGGTTGATTCCTGTTTTACAGCAACGAACTTGTCTACTTTCAGTGTACCTCAATCTGTGACCACTTCACCCGCCGTAGTTTTCTTCCTTTGCTGTCACAAGGCACGAGATCGAGACGATGCATAAAGACGCCAATGAACAACTTGCCGCAACCGGACTGTGGCCAGACCGACCCAAGGAAGTGGTCACCTCCATGGGGAAAGCGCGCGATCTTTCCAGGTCAGGGGACCCATAGTACCATGGCTTCTGAAATAGCCGAGTTTCGCAATACGCTTCGTGCTTTTCAACAGTTCCCTGCCTTTTCGGTCAGCCTTGCATTCACCTGACAAAGCCTCGATGCCTTTCGTGTGGGCATGAATCGGGGCTTGTATATGTTGCATATGTCCACTGTCGCCAATCTGGAAAGAATTTCTTGCCCTGTGATGTGTTGTGGTCTGTCTTTGGAGGTGTCCGTCCAATGTCGTTCAGGGTCGTGTTGTGTTGTCAGCTCGAGTGCTTCGTTTCGATGCGCCAGAAGCCTGGCAACCTTCACCTTGGCTATGGAGTTCAAACCAACATCAACAAACTGAATTATAACTGTAGGCAGACCAAGTGTATGCAATCAACTCATTGCTGACACAAACTTTGTTAAACAACTTACCTGCATTTGACTATATTTGGTGTCCATCACGGCTGTCGACGGGGGGCAGCCAATGGAAGAGAAGAGAATCCAGTAAGCCTGCAATCGAAATCTCCATGGCATTTGATCCAGTTCGAAGATTAGAAAGTGTAAAATGACGCTAGATAGGGACCCATCAGAGCAAGTGCCGAGGATGTGCCGTTTGCGGATCCCGTCACTCTTTGGGTCGCTGATAATAACGATTAGTCACTCGAAATAATGTCCATGTTATCCCCTGTCACCTGATGGACCAAGGGGCTGGATCCGCAAACAGGACTGTGTACGTACGATAGACGTGATCCGGCCACCGATAAGCAGGGGGGTTGCCGGGCCGGCTTGGACAGACGTACCCGCTTGCAAAGGTGGTCGGATGGCTGTATGCTCTGCCTGCCGATTCTTATCTCTGTCTGTGGGTCTGCCATCCAGACATATAACCCCAGACTTGCCAAGAGCATCTTCCGCGGAAGAGGTGCGCGTTCGCCCCAAGAGATGAGTTTCCTGGTCATATATCGCAACGCAAAATGGCATCGTGGCTCAAGAGGCTCGAGGTGCCCCAGACGACCGAGCTGAATCAGTGGATTGTAATGTCCGAGCCTCAGGATCCGGAGACCCCGGACACGCCGGTGCAACGTGCTAATGGCTCTTCCTAGAACTACGATATCCGCCCCATTGAGGCCTCGCGTCGTACCTGGGGTTATGTTGCCTTCCACAACTTCTGTAGGTTCCTGTATCGTTTTCTGGCCGGATCACGTAGCTTGAGCTGACCTGGGCCGCCAGGGCTTCTGATCAACACCAACATCTCGACCTACCTCACCGGGAGTGCGCTGATACCGCTTGGTCTCACGTGGTGGCAGGCTGTAATCTGTGAGTTGAGGAGAGAGAGAGAGAGAGAGGACGGAAGAAAGAAGGAACCCACAGAACTAACTAGTTTAGCCATCACTATCGGCAACCTTCTCGCAGCCTTTTTTGTCATTCTGAACTCGCTTCCCGGCGCATACTACAATGGTTTGTCCTACGTGCAACAACTTGCCATCTACCTCGCCGCAATGGAGCATGGGGGCCTAGCTTACAAACTTCCCCCATATTAGTTGGCTTCCCGATTGTGAATCGCATGGTCTGGGGGATGTGGGGTGCCCAGTTTGTGATTTGGAACCGCATCTTGCTGTCTCTGGGTAGGTCGTGATTTCTCCTCCGACCCTGTTCTGTCCTCTCTTCAGCTCTCCCTCTTGGCTCATGGATCCGCTGACATTCGAACCTACCAGTCTGGTACGGCTTCACGGCATGGATCGGCGGCGAGTGCATCTATGTTATGCTGCAGTCATGGGACCCCAATCTCGAGGACCACATTCCCAACCACATGCCCGCGGACACGGGCATGACCACGGCGCAGTTTGTCGCCTACATTGTGTTCTCGGTGGTCAGTCTGCCGGTCGTCTGGATCCGGCCGCACAAGCTGCAAAAGTTCTTTTACTTTGCCAGCACCGTCACCATTGTGTTCTTTTTCGTGTTCCTCATCTGGGCGCTGGCCACCATGGGCCCCGCCGGCTTTGGCGACACCATCACCAACGAGACGGAGCTGCCCGCCACCGGCGGCCCCGAGAGCGTGGCCTGGCTGATGATCTACGGCGTGCTGTCGACCGTGGGCTCGATCGCAGCCGGCATCCTGAACCAGAACGACTACGCCCGCTTTTCCATCCGCCCGCGCCATGCCGTCGTCGGCCAAGCCGGGCCGTTCCCCGTGTACGCCATCCTATGCTCCATCATCGGCATCCTAGTCACGGCGGCGACCCAGAAGCGGTTCGGCGAGGCCCTCTGGAACCCACCCACCGTCCTCAGCCGGCTCATCACGCAACACCCCCACAGCGGCCGCACGCGAGCGGGCGCGTTCTTTGGCGGCCTCGCCCTGGTTATCTCGCAGATCGGCGTCAACGTGCCGGGCAACGCGCTGAGCGGCGGCTTCGACCTGGCCGCGACCTTTCCGCGATACATCAACATCCGGCGCGGCGCGTACCTGACGGCCCTCTTCAGCACCGTGGTCAACCCCTGGAAGCTGGTCAACACGGCCACCGTCTTCCTGACGGTGCTCTCGTCGTACTCGGTGTTCCTGGGCCCCATGACCGGCCTCATGGTCGCCAGCTATCTGGTCGTCAGCCGGCGCAAGATCCACGTCGACGACCTGTACCGCGGGAACTCGTCCAGCACGTACTGGTACACCTGCGGCGTCAACTGGCGCGCACTCCTCGCGGTAGGGCATAACCATGGCCGCCACCCACTTGTTGTATACTTGTAACGACTCGCGCTGACTTTGTTTTTTGTGTGTGCCAACCAGTGGTCCGTTGGAGTGGCGCCGCTCATGCCTGGCTTCGTCGCCGCCGTCAACACCTCCGTCCATGTGTCGGATGGGGCCACCGAGCTATACTATATAAACTTCATCTATGGGTTCTGCGCAAGTGCGACGGCGTTTGTCTTGCTGCACAAGGTTTTCCCGTGTGCGCGCCTGGACGGCTATGTAAAGAACAGCATCACGCCCAGGGAAGCCATGTCCATCTCCCGCGAGAAGTGGGACAACACGCAGTACGAGAGCAGTGCCATGTTCGAGGCTGAGAACAGGGGCCTGGACAAGACTCATGTTGTCAACATCACCACAGAAGAGGCCTGAAGTGGCAGTCGCAGTGGCCACGCTCTGGCTCTGCGAGTTTGTGGTGCAATGTCCAGTTTACAAATATGAACGATGAAAGACGAGTGGCTCTCCCAAAGGGTTGATATAGCACCACGCTTCAGTTGCTGGGCCTGGACGAGTACACGGAAATACTGAATGATTTTGGTGTTCCACATTGCATTGTAATACTATGTGACATTTTGGCATGTCGGGCAGTCCCAGAGCCGGGGGGGTGGGACTTGTCATGTACGAGACATCGCAAGAGGCCGAGCTCGTACGCCTGGCAGGACTACCGGCCACTTCACCGCACATGAGCTCTGTTCAGAGTGGCGCTCCCCCGTCGTCATCAGAATCCGGGGCTTCCCATACTGTGCTTCTGTGGGCAATGCTCGTGTTCCGAGTTGCACCCAAGGCGACAGTTTCGGCACTGGAATCGGACCCCATGCCAGACATGTCTGAGACGTCCGTGTCATCGACGTTTGCTACTTCGAGTCAGCACGGCTGGTCTCGCTAGGTCCAGATGGGACTTGGCAACAAACCTCGGTAGTCTTCCTCCTCTGTATGGCGAGCTTCCTGGTTCAGGCCGACCGCTCCCTCGCTGGTGATCCCCGTGGAAGAATCAGCATGCCAAGGACGCGGGCCTCTCGCGTCCAGAAGCTGCTGGTGGGCGCTCGCACGGAAATAGACCACCATTTTGTTGAGAATGTCTCGTTGGTGCTCATAGCGGCTGTCTCTCTCGCCATCCTTCAGCCAGATGGGCCCCCAGTTGTGGTAGACTTTCTCGTGCGAGTCGGGCTCGACCGGAATCTCTGGGTGGTAGCGAAAATACAGCTTGCAGCAGAAGCATGCAGGTTTGCTGCATCCAATGTACCGATCGTCGTCCACCCACAGCAAGCTGCGATCGTAGAATGTCTCCAAGACTTGAATCTCGCAATGCACTCGCGGCTGAAAGTTCTCTGACTCGCAGTATTCTCTCATCCTGGCAAGGATGTCATACCTCCTGTCCATCTCCGCAAGCCCCTCAACCACCCGGGGCTTGATGTCACGTTTGGTTCCCAGCATACGCAGGCAGATGCTTTCAAGATCGACGGGGCCGGACAACGGCGGTTGCACGCTTATCGGAGGCACAATCGCCTGCACAACAAAGCGATCGCCGACGAGGTCCCCCACACGTGGCAGGTGATCGACCAGTCTTTGGGGAACACGGATGAACTCGGAGAGACGACCAACGTAGCGCCGCGTCTGCGCAAACGGCGACGGAAACAAATCATCGTTCGAAGCGTGGCTGGCTGATGCTAGGTCCAGCGTGGCCAGGTGGCGTATATGACTGGAATGCCTCGACTCGTAGGCGAACCTGCACAGAGCGATCGGATCATCCTGCCTGTCGAATTCCTGCAGCCACGCTTTCAGTCCTGCATTTGCCGGCGATTCCTCGCCTGCCAGACACACCACGCACTCCCGGGCATGTCTGCAGAGCAGCTTTTTCAGCTTTTTGATCTTCGGCCGCGCATACCAAATGCACTTTTCCGTGAGAGCCTCTGTCTTCCGAGCTCGTTCGGTCTCGTTAGAAAGACACGGCAAGATAGCTCGCAGTTTAGCGAGGACGGACCGCAGAAACTGTGCAATTTTTAGACAGGTGTTGCCGTTGGCGGCGACGTGGTATACGGTTGCGTCCCTTCGGTTTTCGCAGCCGATCGCCGTGCATGCCTCTCCGCCCTTGTCATACTCGCAAAGAAAGGCAAGGTCATCTCGGAACTGCCGCCGGGTGCCTCTTCTGCTGCTGGTATCCCGGATGGTGTGCGAACGTTCACTGCGAACCTTGCCGAGTGTCTCAAGGAGGAGAAGAGGCTCAAAAAATCGCCGAAGAAGTTTATCATACATGGACCTCGTGCCCCCGACTGGGCGGCTGGGAACACCGGTGACTTGCGCTCGGGGGGGCATGGCGTGTTTTCGGGTGACGCAGTTCCTGTGGCGCGCTCTGGGGAATCTGGGAGAGATGATCGGGACGGACAACAAGGAACGATATTTACACGGCTTGTCTTTCATGAATTGCTTTGCAAAGGGACATCTCAGGGTGCTGGGTGGGGGACGCCATTTGTGCAGATTTGTATCCTGCAGGCCTGCTCACGCAACTGAGCAGACCAATGAAACAAGCCAGACACGATAGTCTGGAACATTCTCCCGTGGCACAAAAGAACACAGTTATTGGATGATTCCGATGGCCGGATGCCGAGAATTCTAATGCCCCAGGACACACGAATCCCAGAAATGTTTTTTTTTTTTCGTGACAATCGAGGGAACGAAGCAGAACCGTGACGTACCGAATACGAAGAGCCCTGGAGATAAAGTGAAATAAATCGAAAGCCTAGAATTCATACAAGAGTCACTCAATTGCATTGAAACTGCTCCTCCGTATGACCTGGTAGGTATCAAATGCCGTATTAGTCGTGACCATTGAGCACAGCCCCACACACTGGATCTCACCTTTGACAAGCAACGGGTAAACACAGTTGTCTCTGCAGCCCGGTATTAGAGTTAACGGACAGCTGCAGACCTCGACATCACGTGTGCCTCCGCATAACTCCCCCGGCTCTCTATGCGGCAAACCTGCCATCAACCGGGGTAGCTGCATAGCAACTCCATTCATGGCAGAACTGCCGCCATTGGTTTTATATGTTGCTTCAGTAAGCCGAGATAGCCTTCTCGGGAAGCACAACGTGCAGCCGTGCACCCCATTCATTACATCCAGCCTGCAAGCTCTCCAGACTAGCAGAGGTGGAACTGCCGAGACCTTGTGGAGACTAGTCTGGGGAAAAGCATACCAATTCTTGACGAGTGGAATTGCAGTGGACCATGTGGCGCCCTGCCAGTGGTACGATGGTGCCTTTGGGGGGGCGGAGAGTGCCACTCCATCCTCCGTGACGTGGCGGTTCCCTCCTGAAGATCAGTTGCAGAGAACCGTTGGGCTAGGAGGCACGGGGTAGGGGGATCCTCTACAAGTGCTTGGAAGATAGGAAGGGGTGCTGTGCGACACAACACGCCGTGCCCGTATTTGTATATTGGCAGAGGAGGGATATTGATTTCCGTGATAATCATTGTAGATCCTTTTTTGTGTTCTTGTGATAGTGTGTTGCTGTTCTTTCACACAAGACAACTTCCCACGACTGGTGTCCTCTGGTTCATGCACTGTCACCATCCACCTGACCCTCCCCATCGCAGTCATGAACTCGGACGGTCCAGCATCCGGTCCGGCCCCCGATCAAGCGTCTGCGTCATCAAGTCCGACGGCCACTGCTGCTGCCGGCGCCCTTGAGGTCCACAACCTCGCCTACGATGCTCTTCCGGATCCCCGGCGGGTCTGGCCGGCCGCACCCAACTCTCGCGTCGAAGGCCTCGGGCGGC
The DNA here is from genome assembly GCA_002778195.1 of Raffaelea ambrosiae. Taxonomy (NCBI): domain Eukaryota; kingdom Fungi; phylum Ascomycota; class Sordariomycetes; order Ophiostomatales; family Ophiostomataceae; genus Raffaelea; species Raffaelea ambrosiae. Next base: position 5,836,500 of record PCDI01000001.1, on the reverse strand, counting down.
TGGTGCTCTTGACGCCCGAGGTCGTCGCTGCGGCCGCGGCCTCGTGCATCCGCAGCGGCATCCGCATCGCGGTCAACTGGGACCTCACCAAGCTCGACATTGCCAACTTCAACCGCGCGCCCACGCAGCACCACATCACCTCGCTGCTCGGCGGCGCCGGGTTCGACGACGTGTACATTTTCAACCCGCAGCAGTCGTCGCAGTGGGACGGTCTGCGGCACTTTTCCAGTCCGTTCCCAACGGCGGAGAATCCGGGCCAGAGACTGTTCTATGGCGGCACCACGCCGTCGGAGATCACGGACCGCAGCAACACGCGCATCGGGATGCAGCACTGGGCCCGCGAGGGCATCTGCGGGCGCGGCGTGCTGCTGGACTACGTGGCCTACGCGGCCAAGAAGGGCATCCGGTACAAGGCGCTGAGCGACCACGCGATCCCGCTACGCGATCTTCTCGAGATGGCCCGCGACCAGGGCGTGGCGTTTCGGAGGGGCGACATTTTGTTTGTGCGCATGGGCCTGACGCGGGAGTGGGACACGCAGATGACGGCGGCCGACAAGATGGCGTACGCGCAGAGCACGCACCCGCAGCACGCGGGCGTGGAGGGCACGGAGGAGGTGTTGCGGTGGCTGTGGGACACGGGGATTGCGGCGGTGGCCGGGGATGCCGTGTCGTGGGAGGTGTACCCGCCCCAAAAGAGGTACACGGGTGCGAACGGGGAGGAGGTTCCCGGGATCTTTTTGCACGAGTACCTGCTGCCGGCATGGGGCATGCCGGTGGGCGAGCTGTTCGACCTGGAAGAGCTGGCCACGATCTGTGCCGAGCAGAAGCGGTGGGAGTTTTTTGTGGCGAGCGCGCCCTTGAATATGCCGGGAGGCGTGAGCAGCCCGCCCAACTGCATAGCCATATTCTGAGAGGGCACTTGGCGGGTGTTTTCAGCGAGTTGGTCTGGGGAGCAGTCTGATGTCCAGGTTTTTTTTTTTCCTTTCTTTTCTTTTTTTCTTTTTTCTTTTTAATCTCATGGCATGTATCATATCGCACTACGTTCCAGATAGTCAGATTTCTACACGCAGTCATGATTGCCATTTTATTGTTTTATCCAAACTCGGATCATTCGACCTTGAATTCCGTGACTATCGAAAAGCAAAAACTCATGTGTCGCTGTTCAGAGCTATGTTTTCAAAGCTCTGCAGGATCTTGGTAAACTTCTCGGCCAGCCCCCAGCACTGGAGGCGCTGCAGCATGACCTGTCCGTCACGGCTGATGCACAGGGCCGCCGTGTCGGAGAAAATGTTCTGGGCCGAGCCAATGGAGGCGGGTCCGCCCTCTTCGATCCAGCGGGCAACAGTGCCGGCACTGTCCACTTGATGGGAAGGAAGGTCGAGCCGGACTGGCGGCCGATTTGGCTGGGAGACGCCCCGCTGGCTCCGGGGACAGTACCGCGAAAAGGCAATGATAAACATGTAGCCCATGAACAGACGCATGATCTCACAGGGTGCCGACACGAGGTAGTCGTTGGCCACGGCGACGATGCGGGCGGCGTGCCAGACGAGGCGACGGGCTTCGCGGGGGTCGCGGGCGAGGACGGACTGGAGACGGCGCTGGGCGATCTGGATGCCCTTGTTGTCGAGACGGGAGGAGCCGTTGGAGACGGTGTTGCGGAAGATGTAGACGACAATGTCGAGCATGTCGTGGGCGGTGTAGAGGTGGGAGTAGTGGCAGATGAGGGAGGCGATGCTGTTGGGTTAGTGAACGAGGAGACAAAAGGAAAATGCAATCTACAAGGTTCGACGTACTTGTAGCTGATCAAATCGGCCGTTGAGACCGGCTGGTCCATGGACGCCAGCAGACAGTCCAGGGCCTGCAGCAGGCGCGCCTTGTTGTCGGACTGCGAGGTCGTCAGGGTGGCCATGCCAAAGTACTCGCTGGTGGACAGGATCTCGAGCTGCTTGAGGTCCCAGAGCAGCCGGCCGATGACCTGCACGCAGAGCCGCTTGCTCCAGTAGGAGACGTCGGACGGGATGGGCTTGGGGTGGTGTTCTTGGGGGGGCGTGGTGGTGGTGGTGGTGGCGGCGCCCTTTTCGGGCGGGAGGACGGCCTGCAGAATGTCGGACACGGGGGCCCCAAAGGCGTTGGGGGGCACGCGGGCGCGGAGGGCGTGCCAGGCCTGCGCGGAGGGCGCCTCCCACAGGGTGTCGCAGCAGGGCACGCGGCTGGGCAGCTCGCTGAGGTCGACGGCGCCGCGGCGGGCGGTCAGGGTGGACAGGCTGCAGTCGTATTCGAACGAGGACCAGGCGACGCGCTTCTCGCGCTCGCGGGCCACCCAGGCGGACCACTCGTCGGACCCTCCTCCTCCCCCGCCTCCTCCTCCTCCTCCACTGGGGCCCATGGGGCCCATGGGGCCCATCGGACCCGTGGGGGGCATGCTGGGGGGCGACTCTTCGCCGACGCTGCTGAGGCGCGTGCTGAGACAGCCGATGCCGCGCAGGCTGCCGACGAGGGTGCCGCGCGAGCGGTCGGCGTTCTGGTACAGCTGGCGGTTGCCGCTGCCGAGGGAGTAGATCTGGTGCAGGCAGAGGGCGGACAGATAAAAGATGTCGCGGTAGTTGGCGCTGTCGGAGGAGCCCAGCCAGGTGATCATGGGCATGCAGATGGCGCTCATGGTGGCGGACAGCTCGCTGGCGTGCTCCTCGTCGTCGTCGGACAGCAGGGCGCCGATGCAGGCCATGGCGGCGACGAGGACGGTGGGCACGGAGGTCATCGCCCAGGTGGGCACGTGCAGCAGCGGCAGGATGGCGTGGAAGCGCGCCAGGTAGACGTCCACGAGGCGGCCCAGCAGGTGGACGGCCTGGGCGACGCTGGGGTCCATCATCTCGTCGGGGGCGGGCAGCCGCGGCTCGGACATGAGCGCGACCAAGCCGGAGACGAGGGGGGAGATGGGCGGCGAGTCGCGCCGGCTGGTGGTGGTGCTGCTGGCGGTGTTGTTGTTGTTGCTGCTGCTGCTGCTGTTGTTGTTGGTGGTGTTGTTGGTGGTGTTGGCGGTGGTGTCGTTGGCGTGGCTGTAGGCCTGGACGGTGTTCTGTAAGACCTCGCGAAGCGGCGGCAGCGAGCAGCGATAGGGCGTAAAGTCGGGCGTCTGGTCAAAGGGCCAGGGGAGCCGATTGCCCGGACGCGAAGGAGCAAGAGACGGGAACGTCGGTGGTGGCTGCGGATGCGACGACGAAAGGGGGGGGTACGAAGACGCGGCCACGGGGTGTTCGAGTATCGGCGTCAATGTGGTCTCCGCGGCGGTGCTGGCGGCGGCGGCGGCTGTGCTGGCCAGGCTGGGCTGCGGCTGGACGTCGCCGTGGCCGTGGCGGTGGTGTCCTGGCGGGCCGACATAGTCGGGGTGGGGACCCGCCGGAGGACAGGCGGCCTCGACGTCGGGGATGTCAAAGTCCAGCCAGTCCAGACCCGAGGTGCGGAAGTCCAGCTGGCCGGCCGCCGACAGCGACGCCACAAAGGGCGTGTCGCCGGCCAGGTAGTAGTCGGCGTCCGAGAAGGGCGGGCTGAAGCTGTCGGCGCTGGCCGGCAGGAACGACGAGTGGCCGCCGTCGTCGGCCATGCCGCCCAGCGCCGCAAACGAAACCACGGCCTCCACCCCCCCGGGAGCGTAGCCGGCGCTGTAGAAGGCGGCATGGGCAGCGGCGCTGGTGGCCACCGGGGTGGCCGCGGGCGGCAACGAGGCCGGCGAAGGATGGTTCATGATCGGCAGCGCGCCGGGCTGGCCGGGCTGGGCGGCCGAGGAGGCAAAGGCCACCCCTGGTGGCGTCGCCTGGTGCGTCGCCTGGTGCGTCTGGTGCATGGTCTGGTGCGTCGCCTGGTGCGCCTGGTGCGTCGTCTGGTGCGTCGTCTGGTGCGTCGTCTCTGCGCGCGCGTGCCCCTCGGGACGGGCCCGGCCCGGGTCGTCGCCGCCGCCGCCGGCCGTGCTCGTGTCCGCGCGCTCCTCGGACGTCTCGCTGGCGCCCCCCTGGCCCGGCGGCTTGCCATCCATGGTCTGGAGCGTCCGCATGCCCGCGAGGTCCCGGTCCGCCCCGACGGGGTAGGCGCACGCCTCGCCGGCGGCGGCGCACAGTCGACACGGCCGCGCGCGGTCGCATTTGCGGCGCTTCTGCACGCAGCGGTCGCACGAGCGCTGGGCCGTCTGCTTGGGGCCGAGGTCGACGCGGTGCGCCGAGCGTAGATGCCGGAGCAGCACGTCGTGCCGCCCAAAGGTCTTGCCGCACTTGGCGCAGGGAATGGCCAGCCGGCGGTCGGGCGGCAGGTGGGTCAGCCGGTGGCGGTCGAGGTGGCTGGGGCGCGAGAACTGGCGGCCGCAGAACGAGCAGGCAAACTTGGGTTTGGGTCGGGGCTGGGCAACGCGTATCTCGTCAGTATCCTTGGTCGCAGGACAGGGTGTTCGGCGTGTTGGACTGGCCGTCCTCGGCACTTACACAACTACTCCCATCAGAGGGGGCGGGGCGGGGCTTCTTCTCGCTGTGCATGTCGGCGGCTGCAGATGAATGGCTTTGTGTCCCCGTTCTGGCAAAACCCCCCCGGCGCGGAGTGGGTGGTGGGAAAAAAGGCTTGCCACAAAAGGGGAGGAAACAGGAGAGCGCGGGAAACTCCTCGTCAGAAAGGAGATGTCAGGGAACGGAAATTTCCTTATTTTTTTTTTGCTCCAATCCCCGAGTTCGACAATGCGGAGAAGTGGGTCCAGCCCGCATATGCGGGGTAAGTGGAGGAGGTGGCCAGTACGTGAGGAGATGGGCGGTGGTGTGACGGTGATGGCGCCGACGGATGGAACCGAGGCCAGCGATGGCGGAGGCGATAGAAGAAACACTGGCAGAGAACACAGAGAGACGAGAGCAGGAAAAGAAACTACGGGGTATAAAGGCCAAAGAATAGACAATTGTCGGGGCCAGTCGTAACGAGGAACATCACGAAAAAAATGAGCCGACTAGACGGCAGAATCAGGGCTGGATGGACCAGGATGGAGCATGCAATTTCAAGTATATTGTTGGAATGATCAGACAATGATTGGGAGACAATGATTGGGATGCGTTTGTTCGGGCAGGCCCGATTCCGCGGCTCTCGAGCCTCCGTCTGCTGAGAGCCTTCTTTGACAGGTCACCGACCGGTCACCGACAGGTCTCTGACAGCCATCGACTCTTCCGAACCCACTATTCCTTCTGCAACAGGGGCTTCAGCGCCGCGCAGACCGCATCCCCAACCTCGCTCGTCGACGCCGTCCCGCCCAGGTCGCCCGTCCGGACCTCCAGCCCGCCCGCCGCCTTGGCATCCAGCACGTGCGACACCGCCTGCTCGATCGCCTGCGCCTCCGCCGTCAGCAGGAACGAGTACCGCAGCATCAGCGCCACGCTCAGGATCTGCGCCACCGGGTTCACAATGCCCTTGCCCGAAATGTCCGGCGCGCTGCCGTGCACCGGCTCGTAGAGGCCCTTGCACCGCGAGTCGGCCCCCTGGCCCGGCACCGCCGAGATGCTGGCGCTCGGCAGCACGCCCAGCGTGCCCGTGATGCCGCCGGAGATGTCCGACAGCACGTCGCCAAACGTGTTGTCCGTGTGGATCACCCCGTTGAACTTGGTCGGCTTCGTCACCATCAGCATGGCCATGCTGTCCGCCAGCTGGTGCTGCAGCGGCACGTCCGGGAACTCCGCGTCGAACACCCGCTGCGTCACCTTGCGCCACAGCCGGCTGTTGGCCAGCACATTGTACTTGTCCGCGCTCCACACCGTCGCCGGCCCGCCGCCGCCGCCCTGTCCGTCCCGGCCCATGATCCGCGCAATCGCCGCCGACACCCGCGCCAGCCGCTCAATCTCCGGCGCCCGGTACACCCACAGGTCCGACGCCTCCTCGGCCTCTTCCGTCTTGGCCCCAAAGTACGCGCCGCCGCAGTTCTCGCGCACCACCATGAACTTGGTGCCCCGGACCAGCGCCTCCTTGATCGGCGACGCGCCCACCAGCGACGGCGCGTAGATCTCGCACGGCCGCAGGTTGGCAAACGCGTTCAGCTTCTGCCGCAGCGCCAGCAGCCCCGACTCCGGCGTCGGGTTGGCGTCCTCCCACTCCGGCCCGCCGATGCTGCCAAAGAGCACCGCGTCGCTGGCCGCCGCCTTGTCCAGCACCGCCTCCGTGATCGGCACGCCGTGCTTGTCGATGCTGGCGCCGCCCGCCAGGTCAAACGTGCGCTCGAACTTGAGGCCCGGCCGGGCCTGTTCCACTACGTCCAGCACCTTGAGTGCTTCGGCGACCACTTCGGGGCCGACATGGTCTCCCGGGAGGACGAGGATGTTGTATGTGGGCATTTCGACGTAGTTGGGGGTCGTTGGGGTCTTGGGGGTCTTGGGGGTCTTTGGGGTAGTGTGGGTAGTGTGGGTAGTACGTTTTGTTTCTTTCCTGATTCGACCGACTCTTTTCCTCGGTTCGCCAGTGGTCGACGCGTATTTATTCCTCCTGCCGTTCGGAAATGTCGACACGCATGTTCAACTTCAAAATGACTACACTTCGGAAAAGACGATGCATCCACTGCAGTGCCGACTTCGGGGACTGTTAGCTCCTCTTTGTCCACCGACTGGCTGCTCTTGGCGGAAGTTGTTCTCCGCAATCACGCATTCGCAGACCCTCCCCCGAAAGTGGTCCCAGTAACACCATGACTAGACCGGTGAAGGGGCTGCTATGTGGGCACGGCAGGGTTCGTTCGATCACAGGCCAGCGCCAGTGGCACAATCCGCCCTTGTGCGTGGCGATGTGACCCCAACCACGACCTAGTTCGAGCCACTTGCGGGGAACGGAAAGGCATGGCAGAGGAGGATGGACAAGACGCACAGGTTGCAGCAGGTTGACTCGACCCGCGGAATTGCCTCCTCTTTCCAACATTGTTGCACCCAAAGGGACACTCCATTCACCAGAGAGGACCGGATCGTCAAACAGGCCTTTGCGCTGCAATTGCACACTCCGCGTGCTGGTATACACTCCAAGTCAGAAACGCCAAAACAGGGACAAGAGACAGCTGCGGTCGACAAGACGGATCGCCAGATTGTCTCTTCTACTCACTGTCTGTTCACTGTCTGTTCACTGTCTGTTCACTGTCCACTCGATCCTCCAGCACAGTACTTCCCGACTCACACGTACCCCAATCACACATACACAAAACCGCCATGTCCCGTCTTCAAGGCAAGGTCGCCATCGTCACCGGCGCCGCCTCGGGCTTCGGCAAGGGCATCGCCACCAAGTTCGTCCAGGAGGGCGCCCAGGTCATCATTGCCGACCTCACCGCCGAGGCCGGCCAGGCCGCCGCCAAGGAGCTCGGCTGTGCCTTTGCCGTCGCTGACGTCACCAAGGCCGCCGACTGGGAAGCCCTGCTCAAGCAGGCCGTCGACACCTACGGCGGACTCGACATTGTCGTCAACAATGCCGGCGCCACCTACGTCAACAAGCCGACCGAAGACGTGACCGAAAAGGACTTTGACCTCGTCTTCAACGTCAACGTCAAGTCCGTCTACATCAGCACCCACGTCCTCGTGCCCTACTTTGTCCAGGCCAACAGGCCCGGCAGCTTCATCCAGGTCGCCTCGACCGCCGGCATCCGCCCGCGTCCCCGGCTCACCTGGTACAACGCCTCCAAGGCCGCCGTCATCAATGCGACCAAGTGTCTGGCCGTCGAGTACGGGCCGAACCAGATCCGCTTCAACTGCGTGTCGCCGGTGGTGGGCAGCACGGGCATGTACGCACATGGCCCCCTCCTTTCGCATGTCCCTCTTTCCCCTTCTTTGTTCCTTGCTGACCTTCCAGGACACACCTCTTTATTGGCAAGCCGGACACCGAGGAGAACAGAGCCGCCTTTGTCTCCACGGTTCCCCTTGGCCGCGGCTCGACCCCGAGGGATGTCGCCAACGCCGTTTGCTATCTTGCCAGCGACGAGGCCGACTTTATCACGGGCGTGAACATGGAGGTGGATGGTGGGCGTTGTGTATAAGCACAAAGAAAGACTAATATGGACTATACGATACGGTATGGGGAAACTAAAGAGTCAAAAAAAATCACCAAAAAAGACATATTCACACTTCATATATTCGTCTTCCATTGAGTCTTCCTTGTCGTGTGCAGGGGTCGCACTTCATTTTGCTTGCCGTTTTCCTTGGATACAGTTTATTTTCTTTTATCTTGTTTTGCTAGCTTGTTTTACCCATGTACAGTTGCTTTGACCGCGGAGGTCAGACAACCATCCGCCCCTAGCTCCGCCGGCGGCAAACTCCCGTGATGTTCAGGGAGCCCTGCACGGGCAGGTCCCGGCTGCTGGAGCCCACGGCGATGGTGTACGTGCCCTGTTGCAGATGCCACTGCTGGGCCACCGGGTCCCACACACTGAGGTCGCGCCGCGTCAGCGCAAAGGTGGCCGTGGCGCTCTGGCCGGCGGCCACGGCCACTTTCTCGAACCCACGCAGCTGCCGCACGGGCTTGCTGCTGCCGGGCACCGTGAGGTACAGCTGGGCCACCTCCTGGCCGTCCACCGCGCCCGTGTTGGCCACGTCCACCGTCACGGTGGCCACGACGTCCCACAGGTCGACGTGGCCGCCCTCGACGATGGGCCCGGACGGGTAGGCCGCCTGGGACACCGCGGGGTCGACGTGCACGGCCAGGCCGCCGAACCCAAAGGTCGTGTAGCTGAGGCCGAAGCCAAAGGCGTAGCGCGGCTCGATGGCGGCGCGGTCAAAGTGGCGGTAGTCGACGTAGACGCCCTCGACAAAGTCGCTCTGCGGGAAGAGGGCGTACTCGTCGTCCCCGGGCACCGTCGGCTCCAGCAGCCCGTTGCTGGCGAACTCGGCGCTGTAGTAGTCGGCCTCGTCGTGCGGCACCGTGTACGGCAGCTTGCCCGAGAAGTTGTCGTCGCCGTACAGCAGCGACACGAGCGCCTCGCCGGTCAGCTGGCCCGGCAGGTGGGCAAAGACGACGGCCGTCACGTTCGGATGGTCCACCCAGCGGTCGACAATGCGCACGCCGGCATTGTGCAGCACCACAATCGTGTTGGCGCAGGTGCCCGCCACGCTCTCGATGAGCGTGTCGGTGTAGTTGTCGCGCAGGCTCGGGCGGTCCACCGACTCGGTCGCCCACACATTGCCAAACACCAGACAGGCATCCGCAGCCTCGACCGCGACCGGCTCGGCCGCCGTAAAGTCCCAGAACAGGAACGTGCCGTCCGCCGCGGCCCGGTCGACCAGGGCATGGAAGGGCGACGTGATCGCTGCCTGGGTCGTGGCGCCCGAGCCGCCGCCGCCGATGATGGTGCCGTTGGGGGCAATGGCGGGCCCGCGCCGGTCGCCGGGGTGGCCCGTGAAGGAGGTGGTGTAGTCGACCATCATTTCCTGTGACGAAGCATAGCCCAGCGTGTAGCTCCGGGTGTACGACGGCGTCGTCACGTCCGGCTCGCGCGCCGAGTAGCCGGCCAGATACAGCACGCGCGGCTTCTTGAGCGGCAGGGCACCGCCCTCGTTCTTCACAAGCACGTGGCCCTCGACTGCGCTCTGCAGCAGGATGGGTCGGTCGGACGCGTTGCGCGCATCGACAATTTCGTGCGGTTTGGTGAGGTCGGCCGCCAGTCCCACACCAGGCACGGGGATTTCCGAGTCCTGATGCAGCAGATACCATGGGGCGAGGACACTATTTTTGTCAGCCTTGTGCCGATGTCTCCTGATTTCATGACTCGTGCTCACCGTGTGGCCATGTCCGTAACACGCGACTCGGACAGGCTGCCGTTGGTCACAGACAGAGTCAAATTGTCACCCCAGTACCCGTCGCCACTGGGCATGACCACGTCAAGACCGGCCGAGGCAGCTTGGTGGCCTGCAAGCAGTGCGCCCCAGTCAGACACCACAAAGCCTTGGAAGCCAAGCTCCTCCTTGAGGATGCCGTTCATCAGCTTGCTGTTCTGGCATCCGTGGGAGTTGTTGACGCGGTTGTACGAGCACATCACGCTGGCAGCACCCGCATGCAGAGCGTCCTGGAACGGCCACGCGTAGAACTCGTGCATCGTTGTGTCGTCAATGTTGGATGACACAGATGAGATGTTGCCGTCGGCCAGGCGGTAGGTCTCTTGTTCGTTTCCAATAAAGTGCTGGACCAGTCAGCACAGGAACAGAAGAGAGCCAGGAAGCAGCCACCAGAGCATTCAGACGTACCTTGACGCAGGCCATGACGTTGGTATCTTGCAAGCCAGTCACCGTCGCCGAGACCAGAGAACCGGCGAGGTACGGGTCGGCTGCAAAGCCCTCCCAGTTCCGGCCGCCGAGGGCAACACGGAATGCCGGACCAACCACGGGAGCCAGCAGCGTGTTCACGCCCTTCTTCTTGGCCTCGCGGCCCATGGCCGCCGACCGCTCCAGCGCCAGAGGCCTGTTCCACGATGCGCCCACGTGCAGGCCGCTCGGCCAGCCGCTGACAAAGTCGGTGTTGCGCACACCGGCCGCCGCATCCGCCAGGCACAGACCCGTGAAGCCGAGACGCTCAATCGGCGGAATGGAGCCCGAGCAGCCATTTCCAGCCGAGTAGCCGCCTGTCAGATTGACCTTCTCCTCGAGCGTGAGCTGGGCCACGAGTGCCTGGGCTTTGGCATAGGCCTCGGCCCATGCGCCAGTTCCTGTAATGTTGGCTGTTCTGACGTCAGTTCCTCTGCGCTGCGGCTGTATATGAATATTTCACACCTATGTCGTTCTCGAGACAACTCACGTGACGGGTAGACGGGCGGCGACTGGCCGTAGAAGTAAGTGTCCTCTGTGATCACATCCTGGGCCTGGACGGTCCCCAAAATGGCCAGTGCCGAGAGGCCAATGTACAGCTTGTTGGGAAACATGGCAACTAAGGGAGCTGTGCTGTATTGTCGTCTGATGTCTGCCTTCTCTCTCTCTTCTCTTCCTCCCCCTCTCGGAATCTCGGCGCACGCTCGACATTAAGTAGGCAACGCTCCGGAAGGGACGATACTACTCCGCAGTCGTCTCCCATCGTCACGGAACTAATTACTCAGGCGTCTGTGTCTCCATTTTCATTTTCGTCTACTTGCCCGTGGTCAAGTTGTCTGCTTGTCCGGTAATCCATGTGACCGTTTGTCCATTTCTACCGTGGTCCAGCCCCCGTGACGGTGTGTCTTTTGCTCGTCCAAGACCGGCTCCCCCAGTCTCTGCCAAAAGCAGTCAATTGTCCTAGTGGCGTCCATGGGGAATTCGGTCCTTTAGAGGGGGCCGCTCCATTGGCGCTAACGGCATAGCAGAAACCTCCAGAAAGGCGAGTGCCGTCTAGTTCTCTCGGCTCGTCTGACCCCCATGGGGGTTGCCATTAGGGTCAGCCGCCAACCATTGTCTTCTCATTTTTTATTTCTTCTTCTTCCCTATCCTCCACAAGATTCTGGACCCACAGGTGCAATTTGGACATACCCGGGGATCATGCCCTACGTCCAATCAGCGACGTGGTCCAGCAATCGGGCCGGGGGAGGCAGGTCGGGGAAGATGTGGAAAAAGAGCGGGGGTTGTCGCTTGTGATTGTTTGACTAGGCGAACTGCGATCGGCAGTGGACTCGTGTGTGTAGTGCCATCGGTCGGCAAAACCCCGGCAGCGGCACGTCACCACAGCCATGGCATATCGTGACATTGGCCTGGGCGGATCAGCTCATCATTCCGTAATAAAGCAGCGGTCAGTTCCGCGCCGGAAACAGAGGCTCTGTGTAGCCGGCTGGGAGTAGTTGCCGAAAAGATGTGTCTCTGCTCCACTGCCCGGTGAGCCATTGGCAGGCAACTCAGCCGATTTCCAGCAGTGGGTTCTTTTTAGGAGAAAAGTAGATTAAAAGGACATCATTCGTTAATCAGAAGACAAAGCCCACGACTCACTAGGTCCAAAGAGGACAGCTTCCGAGCAAAGTATAAAGAGAGGGCCAAGACGAACATAGACTGTTGCAGGTCATGTCTTGAACCTGCTGTGCACCGTACATGCCATCGTGACCACGAGGCTCAAACGTGACAGTGGGGCCAAACTCGTTGTAATAGCCCCGATACTGAGCATTCTATTCCGATCGAGTTCCGGACGGGGCGGGCAGGCCATTTAGGACAACACGTGCCACCTCACCGGCTGTACAGGTATCCATGTGCTCGGATCAGAGTAGATGCCGTTGTGAGCTGGGAACAGGAAAGAGAGTGCAGGTCGTTTGCTTTTCGACTGGGGCTGGGTCGGCTGGTCCGCTTAGCGGCTGTGGTCTGTTCTGCAGTCGTCGAAGTGATTCAGAAGAAAGCAGGTAGTAATATGACAAGGGTTACAAGCAGGATTGTATACGAAAGAGGTGATTTTGAATGACAGGACTTATGTTTATATCGGGGCCATTTCAAGAACCGCTTAAAAAACTAGTAAATTCGACCCCACATTTCAACGTCTAGAAAAGCCATGTCACTGCCCCCCGCAGCCTAGATTTCCACGTGGCCAGCCTGTCGTCTCTCTTCTCGGCCACGTACACATCCGTCTCCAGGTCCATCTCGCTCAGTTTCACAATCTTGGTCCGCTTGAAAAACTTCCAGCCCAAGTACATGATCAGCATGATCGGAAGCTCAACGTAGTAGCTGACAAAGTCGACGCCGCTGAAGCGCGGACTGAAGCAGCTCCAGCCTTGCACAAGAACAATCACCGAGTTTAAAATGACCACCAGCCAGGGGCCCACCGGGTAGGTCCAGTTGCGGAACGGCAGCTCGTGGGTCTTGCCCTGGCGCTTGAGGGCGGCGCGGAAGCGAATCGACGTGATGCCAATGGCGATCCAGCTCAGCTGATTCGAGACGCCGACAATACTAAGACAAAGTCAATACTGTGAGCGAATTTAGAAATTCGGATACGAGGGACATACTTTTGCAGCCAGCTCCAGAGCTGGCCGGCGCCGATAAACGAAGAGCCAAAGCACAGCCCGCTGACCAATCCGGTAGCAAGAACCGCGACCCAGGGCACACGCTGGCGGTTGAGGCGGCCAAACGGCTTGGGTGCGTGGTGTTCGGCAGCAAGAGTATAGAGAAGACGGGCACCGGCGAAGAGAGCGTGGTTGCCGGCGGACAGGACACTGGTCAAGACCACCGCGTTGATGACACTGCCGGCAGCATGGGCACCGGTCATCTCAAAGACCAAAGTGAACGGCGATGTACGGGTCTCCTTGGAGTTGAGGTTCTCGGTCGTATATGGAATATCGAGGCCGATGAGGAGAATGGACAGGACACTGTGTTTCTGGTCAGTGGTGCTTTCTTGCTCGAGTATATATCTTTTCTGTGTCTCATTGTGGCCTTACTAGAAGAGAAGAATCCGCCAAAAGACATTCTTGACCACGCGAGGCAGATTTCTGGCCGGGTCCTTGGTCTCGCCAGCTGTAATGGCAATGGATTCGGTGCCGCCATCTATCAACACACGTCAGTATCCAGACAGTGGCAGCCACTCCGCATAAATGGTGGTTGCTTACAAGCAAAGGAGGCTGTCACAAATACGGAAGCAAAGCCACCTATGCCACCCACAAACGGAGCTCCCGGCAATCTCCAGTTCTCTCCGCCGATGTAGTGGTGTGCAATGTTGGCTCCGCAGTTGACCACAATACCCATAAAGATGAAGACCTATGAAGAAACGATTAGAGATATTACATAAGGTACGCTGGACAATGTTGCCTACAATAATTGTGACGACTTTGAGAAGACTCAGCCAGTACTCGAGCTGTGGGGAGAGTTAGTAAAAATCGTGTGTGTCCGATCCCCGTCTATCGAGAACGCACCTCGCCATATGCGCCAACTGACGCAATGTTCACGGCAATCAAGACCACCCAGAAGATGAGACTCAGCGCCCACCCGGGAAACGTTTCTGTCCAGTACTCCAAAACCAGCTGCAGGGCGACCAGGTCCGAGGCCGTCGACACGGCATCGTTGAACCAGTAGTTCCAGGTCAAGGCGAATCCGAAAGCGTCGTCGACAAAACGGCTATTTAGAAGGTAGTTAGTGAGTGGGATTTGTTTTGGTTTCCCCCCCC